>JAKOGI010004809.1:0-20301 GCA_029747015.1 Carnegiea gigantea | reverse complement strand
CTAAATTGTTGTTTAGTACTACCTGTCATCCCTAGACTGATGGCCAAACGGAAGTGACTAATCGGACCCTAGGAACTCTCCTAAGGGCTTTGATTAAAACAAATGCTAAGGCCTGGGATTTACTATTACCACATGCTGAGTTTGCATACAATAAGGCGCCTAGTAGAGCTACTGGTCTTTCACCATTCAAAGTGGTATATGGAATTGATCCATTGAGTCCAAATGACCTAACCCCACGGCCCCAAGACCAAAAGCCCCATGTTGATGCAACACAAAGAGTAAAAGAGATTCAAAAGCTCCATGAGTTAGTGAAGGCACGAATTGAGAAGACTAATACAGCCTATGAAGCACACGCCAACAAGCACAGGAGAAAGATTGTCTTTCGACCAGGAGACTTGGTATGGATCTATTTGAGAAAGGAACGTTTTCCTTCTAAGAGGAAAAACAAACTCATGCCACGAGCTGAGGGTCCATTTGAAGTCTTGGAGAGAGTCAACGACAATGCTTATAAGATTGACCTCCCTGGTGATTTTGAGGTTTCAGCCACCTTTAACGTAGCTGATTTGGGCCCCTTCTATCCGGACACTTCCCCACCAGATTTGAGGATCAAATCTTTTCAACAAGGGGAGGATGATGGAGTCCTACCTAGCCAAGACCTTGGTCAAGATGTATTAAGTCCAAGTCGTCCAAAAACAAGGTCCTAAACCAAGAAGATGGCTCACCTTTGGCAAGGAATCGAAGACAGCACAAACGGGTTAACCGGTCAGCATAAGCCCAGTTTTGTGCATCTGATTTCCTAAGCCATATAATGGCTTAAGGCCAATATTTTTGCATTTTTGGAATCCTCAGGATGTTAGCTTTCAAGTCGAGGCATTGGTTTCAAATCATGCCACAAAGAGGATGGAGTATCAATGACATTTTCCTAACCGGTCAGAATTGGTCCAGTTCTGCACGGTTAAAAGTTTAGGTGTGATTACCCTACTTAAACTTTGTTTAACCCTAATTTCTTGATTGGGGGGGTTTTTACACACCTTAAACTTTCCCCCCCACGAGTAAAACCCAGATCATATCCCTTTTTTGGGTTAAACTTAGTTTGAAAACCGGGTGAAACAAACTGGCCCTAACCCGGTTGACGTCACAGCAGCACTTTACCTTCTCTAGAGGTTTTCCTTCTCTTCAGCTGAATGGGCACTTTCTTCTATGTTGGCACACGTCCAAGGCAACCTAGGGAAGGTCACAACCAATGAAAAAAGGGCTGCAAGAAGAATTGTCTCTTGATTCTCATTGGAAGACAAGGAAGGTGCTATCTTGCTTCCTATTGGCCAGCCGCAAAGGGGAGGTCACTTTTCGGCTGGGCACATGCCTTCCTTGCTGCATTTGAAGCTGAATGAGATTAAGGACAAGTTAATAATGTAGTAATCTTCATTTGTCTTACTTTCCTTGATGCTTTAAGTGTATTTTGATTAGCATTAAGTATGTTTGTAACCGATTAACTCTAACCGTGGGAATTAGAGTTAATTAACACCTTTCCTCCCTAGGAGGGTAAGGTGAGGGGTCTTCTAACTTGCTTGCTGAATAGGAAAGGTTGTAAGGCAAGCAACAAAAGGGAAGGCACGGCCATAATGAAAGGGACTTCAGATTTTGTTCAATGAAAACCGTAGAGAGCTTTTAAAGCTTCCTCACCAAATCCTTACTTGCTTATCTTAGTTTAGGCCAAACTAAGTGGTGTTCAAGTGAGTCTTAACCTTGATTAAGTGGTGATTCTGTATCTTAATCAAGATTAAGGGCCCTAGACTCAAAGGTTGGTGGTGATTACTGTATCCAATCCAAGAGTTTAGCTTATTTCTCTCCTTTGCTTCCTACCGGGTCATTAGCAAGATTGTTTGCTTAATTTTCCAAGCTTCATTCCCCTTCCTTATTCCACTCGTTCTACTACCATTCACCCCCATTTCCTTCAAGTCTACCTCACCAAAAAGCCAGAAAATCAGTTAGAATTGAAGAGCACTCAAACCGGGCAAAACTAGCCTATCCTAGTTATTTCAGGCAGTGATTCAACACGGTGTACCCGTGCCCACTAGCACGCCCGTGCCACTTCAGCCCGTGAACTACATTGAGTTTTGAGTCTTCTTTGGTGTAAGGTTAGTGAGTGTGTTCATCCCCATTGACCTTTACATCATATTTGGTATCAGAGCTGAGTTTCATCTTTGGCCTGGTATTGAATCCACGCATCCAAACTCCCTTCTTTTCCATTTCTCAAACACGAACATGAGTACTAGTATGAGCATGGAAGAAAAGCTTGATGCCATTTTGAAGAATAATCATGAGATTACTTCTTCTAATCAAAAACTCAAGGCACAGAACGAGTACCTACGCAAGCAATTGGGTACTTTTCTCAAGCAAAAGCAAAAGCTCAATGAAGAACCATCCTATTTTGCTTCACAAGGCCGAGAGCAAGTGCTTAGTCACAACCTTGAATCCTCAAGTGATGAAGAGTCATTCAGAAGACCACGACAAGAGCCAAGAGGACAAGGTAACTCTAATGATATTAGAGTTGAGATTCCAGAATATGAAGGCAAGCTTGATCCAGAAGACTTCACACTGTGGAGAGGGTATTCGAATACAAGGACGTTCCAGAAGAAAAGAAAGTCAAGTTGGTGGCATTAAGACTACGTAAGTATGCTTCCTTATGGTGGACCAACTTCTGTGCTAAAAGAGTTAGGGAACGTAAGACTAAAATCAGAACTTGGGAGAAAATGAAAACCAAGTTGAAGGCTAGATTCTTACCCCCCACGTATGTTCAAGATTGTTATTCACAACTTCATAATCTGAATCAAGGTAATCTTAGTGTTGAAGAATACACTAGGGAATTTGAGAAGCTTGTGATTAAATGTGATTTGCAAGAACCAGATGAGCAAACGATTGTAAGGTACTTGGGAGGACCTGATCCTAAGTACTCTAATGTTGTGGAATTACAAGCTTATACTACATTTGATGAGGTTTGCGTGCTTGCTCACAAGGTTGAGCAACAAAAGAAAGCTAAGCAAACGTTTAAGCCTCCACGTCAAAAGCCTCCAATCCGGAACCAACCTTTTAACAAGGGGAGTTCCCAACCAGTTTCTAAGCCACAAAATCCTTTTCCTTTCAATCCACAAAGAATCCAAGCACCACAAAAGGCCCCAGCACCCCCAATTCGACCCAACCCCAATCCTATGAGCACTAGAAGGTGTTTCAAGTGCCAAGGACTAGGCCACATCGCTTCAGAGTGCCCAAACCGCAAGGTGATCACTTTGGCTGAATGGAGGGCCATGGATGATCAAGAAAAGGAAGCTGAAAATGAAGGTGAAACTGAAGAAGAGCATGAAGAGAGTCAAGAAGAAGTTGAGGAGGAAGCTGATGAAGGAGAAATGCTGGTTTTGAGGAGAGTCTTGAACGGCCAAAAGAGCACCAAAGATGAACAAAGAGAAAACATATTCCACACTAGGTGCACGGTTCAAGGCAAGGTATGTTCGTTGATTATTGATGGTGGGAGCTGTGCAAACGTGGTATCCCTTACCATGATTGAGAAGCTAGGCTTGCAAGCTATGGCCCATCCCCATCCCTACAACATACAATGGCTGAATCAAAGCAAAGGGCTTCAAGTCAATTCACGGTGCCTCATTTCATTATCGATTGGTAAGAACTATCAAGACCAACTTTGGTGTGATGTTATACCTATGGATGCATGCCATGTATTGTTCGGAAGGCCTTGGATGTATGACCGAAGGGTAACCCATGGTGGTTTTATGGATACATACTCCTTATCTAAGGGAGGAAAGAAGATTACCCTAAAGCCATTATCACCATCTGAACTCCTCAAAAACAAACCCACAAAAGGCCATGAACATTATGGCTGTTTACTCACTTTTAGTGAAACTCTTTTGAAGGCTTCGAATCATGAATTCAAGGCTTTTAAGGAGCGGATCCTAACCATACAAGATGAACCAGAATCCCCATTACCAACCCATCTATTTGCCAACTCACTCATCCAAACTTTCTGTCATTTGTTTCCAGAAGAGATACTCTCGGGTTTACCCCCTAAACGGGACATCCAACACCACATAGATCTCATTCCTGGTTCAGTTCTTCCAAACAAGCCAGCTTACAGAATGAACCCAAAGTAAACCATGGAGATTCAACGGCAAGTAGAGGAGTTGATTTCAAAGGGACTTGTACGTGAGTCCTTAAGCCCCTGTGCCATACCTGCTTTGTTTGTTCCCAAGAAGGATGGCAGCCAATGAATGTGTGTGGACAGCAGAGCCATAAACAAGATTGCCATCAAGTATAGGTATCCTATACCTAGGCTTGAAGACATGCTGGACGAATTACATGGCTCTAAAGTCTTCTCTAAAATTGATCTTCGAAGTGGTTACTACCAGATCAGAATAAGGGAGGGAGATGAATGGAAGACAGCATTCAAGACTAAAGGAGGTTTATATGAGTGGCTAGTTATGCCATTCAGTCTTTCCAACGCTCCTAGTACATTCATGAGATTAATGAATCAAGTATTCAAACCCTATATTGGCAAGTTCGTGGTCGTTTACTTCGATGACATTCTTATATATTCCAAGGACGAGCAAGCACATCAAAATCATCTCAATCAGATCATGCATGTCCTTGAGCGTGAGCAGTTGTATGGTAATCTTAAGAAGTGTACCTTCTTTACTCATGAGGTTACATTGTTTCTAGTGAAGGCATTAAGGTTGATGAAGGGAAGATAGAGGCTATTCGCACTTGGCCTCAACCACAAAGTATACATGATGTTAGAAGTTTTCATGGCTTGGCTTCATTTTATAGAAGATTTATTCGAAACTTCAGCACCATCATGTCCCCTATAACCGAAGTGCTAAAGGGTTCATTGTTCCAATGGAATCCTAGGGCACAAACTGCCTTTGAAGAAATCAAGAAGAAACTTACTCAAGCACCTGTTCTTGCATTACCGTGCTTTGAGAAGGTTTTTGAGGTGGAATGTGATGCATCAGGAGTGGGAATTGGTGGAGTTCTAACTCAAGAAGGCAAGCCATCGGCCTTCTTCAGTGAAAAACTACGTGACTCAAGAAGAAAATACTCCACATATGACAAGGAATTCTATGCTATCATTCGGTGCCTAGAGCATTGGAGTCATTACTTAGTGGCTAGTGAGTTTATACTTCATTCAGATCATGAGGCTTTGAAGTATATTCAGGGTCAGCACAAACTGAACTCACATCATGCTAAGTGGGTTGAATTCCTACAATCTTTCCACTTCACTATCAAGCATAAATCAGGAAAGTTGAATCAAGGCGCAGATGCATTATCAAGGAGACATCTCCTTATGTTTCAGTTAGACGCCCTTATTATGGGTTTCGAGCATCTTAAGAGTCTATATGCTGAAGATGAAGACCTTGGGCCTCTCTATGCTGCTTGTTTGAAGCATCCAAAGGGAGATTTCCTGATTCAAGAAGGTTATTTATTCAAGGGAGGGCGGTTGTGCATTCCAAAGTGTAGCACTCGTGAGCTTCTGATCAGAGAAGTTCATGGAGGTTCCTTGGCAGGTCATTTTGGAGAATCAAAGACCTTAACCATGTTAAGGGAACATTACTACTGGCCAGGGATGGAGAAGGATGTTCAGGACATCCTTAGGAGGTGTGGAACGTGCCAAGCAGCCAAGAGCCATACCCTACCTCACGGATTATACACCCCATTACCCGTACCGACTCTACCATGGGTGAACGTGAGTATGGACTTCATTTTGGGTCTACCTAAGACTCAAAGGGGAAAGGATTCAATCTTCGTGGTGGTAGACAGATTTTCGAAGATGGCACATTTCATTCCCTGCTGCAAAACCAATGATGCTACACACATTGCCGAGTTCTATTTTAAAGACGTAACAAGGTTGCATGGTATTCCTAAGACCATTGTTTCAGATAGGGATACAAAGTTCCTCAGCCATTTCTGGATTACTCTATGGAAAAGGCTTGGTACTAAATTGTTGTTTAGTACTACCTGTCATCCCCAGACTGATGGCCAAACGGAAGTGACTAATCGGACCCTAGGGACTCTCCTAAGGGCTTTGATTAAAACAAATGCTAAGGCCTGGGATTTACTATTACCACATGCTGAGTTTGCATACAACAAGGCTCCTAGTAGAGCTACTGGTCTTTCACCATTCAAAGTGGTATATGGAATTGATCCATTGAGTCCAAATGACCTAACCCCACGGCCCCAAGACCAAAAGCCCCATGTTGATGCAACACAAAGAGTAAAAGAGATTCAAAAGCTCCATTAGTTGGTGAAGGCACGAATTGAGAAGACTAATGCAGCCTATGAAGCACACGCCAACAAGCATAGGAGAAAGATTGTCTTTCAACCAGGAGACCTGGTATGGATCCACTTGAGAAAGGAACGTTTTCCGTCTAAGAGGAAAAATAAACTCATGCCACGAGCCGAAGGTCCATTTGAGGTCTTAGAGAAGATCAACGACAATGCTTATAAGATTGATCTCCCTGGTGACTATGAGGTTTCAGCCACTTTTAATGTAGCTGATTTGAGCCCCTTCCATCCGGACACTTCCCCACCAGATTTGAGGGTCAAATCTCTTCAACAAGGGGAGGATGATGGAATCCTACCTAGTAACGACCTTGACCATGAAATAACTAGTCCAAGTCGTCCAAAAACAAGGTCCCAAACCAAGAAGATGGCTCCCCTTTGGCAAGGAATCGAAAACAGCACAAACGGGTTAACCGGTCAGCTTAAGCCCGGTTTTGTGCATCTGATTTCCTAAGCCATATGATGGCTTAAGGACAATATTTTTGCATTTTTGGAATCCTCAGGATGTTAGCTTTCAAGTCCAGGCATTGGTTTCAAATCATGCCACGAAGAGGATGGAGTATCAATGACATTTTCCCAACCGGTCAGAATCGGTCCAATTCTGCGCGGTTAAAAGTTTAGGTGTGATTACCCTACTTAAGCCTTGTTTAACCTTAATTTCTTGATTGGGGGGGTTTTTACACACCTTGAACTTTCCCCCCCACGAGTAAAACCCAGATCATATCCCTTTTTGCTTGGGTTAAACTTAGTCTGAAAACCGAGTGAAACAAACTGGCCCTAACCCGGTTGACGTCACAGCAGCACTTTACCTTCTCTAGAGGTTTTCCTTCTCTTCAGCTGAATGGGCACTCTCTTCTATGTTGGCACACGTCCAAGGAAACCTAGGGAAGGTCACAACCAATGAAAAAAGGGCTGCAAGAAGAATTGTCTCTTGATTCTCATTGGAAGACAAGGAAGGTGCTATCTTGCTTCCTATTAGACAGCCGCAAAGGGGAGGTCACTTTTCGGCTGGGCACATGCCTTCCTTGCTGCATCTGAAGCTGAATGAGATTAAGGACAAGTTAATTATGTAGTAATCTTCATTTGCCTTGCTTTCCTTGATGCTTTAAGTGTATTTTGATTAGCATTAAGTATGTTTGTAACCGATTAACTCTAACTGTGGGAATTAGAGTTAATTAACACCTTTCCTCCCTAGGAGGGTAAGGTGAGGTGTCTTCTAACTTGCTTGCTGAATAGGAAAGGTTGTAAGGCAAGCAACAAAAGGGAAGGCACGGCCATAATGAAAGACACTTGAGATTTTGTTCAATGAAAACCGTAGAGAGCTTTTAAAGCTTCCTCACCAAATCCTTGCTTGCTTATCTTAGTTTAGGCCAAACTAAGTGGTGTTCAAGTGAGTCTTAACCTTGATTAAGTGATGATTCTGTATCTTAATCAAGATTAAGGGCCCTAGACTCAAAGGTTGGTGGTGATTACTGTATCCAATGCAAGAGTTTAGCTTATTTCTCTCATTTGCTTCCTACCGGGTCATTAGCAAGATTGTTTGCTTAATTTTCCAAGGTATTCATCTCCCCCTACCGTGTTCTTCATTCCCCTTCCTTATTCCACTCTTTCTACTACCATTCACCCCCATTTCCTTCAAGTCTACCTCACCAAAAAGCCAGAAAATCAGTTAGAATTGAAGAGCACTCAAACCGGGCAAAACTAGCCTATCCTAGTTATTTCAGGCAGTGAATCAGCACGGTGTACCCGTGCCCACTAGCACGCCCGTGCCACTTCAGCCCGTGAACTACATTGAGTTTTGAGTCTTCCTTGGTGTAAGGTTAGTGAGTGTGATCATTCCCATTGACCTTTACATCATATTTGGTATCAGAGCTGAGTTTCATCTTTGGCCTGCTATTGAATCCACGCATCCAAACTCCCTTCTTTTCCATTTCTCAAACACGAACATGAGTACTAGTATGAGCATGGAAGAAAAGCTTGATGCCATTTTGAAGAATAATCATGAGATTACTTCTTCTAATCAAGAACTCAAGGCACAGAATGAGTACCTACGCAAGCAACTGGGTACTTTTCTCAAGCAAAAGCAAAAGCTCAATGAAGAACCATCCTATTTTGCTTCACAAGGCCGAGAGCAAGTGCTTAGTCACAACCTTGAATCCTCAAGTGATGAAGAGTCATTCAGAAGATCACGACAAGAGCCAAGAGGACAAGGTAACTCTAATGATTTTAGAGTTGAGATTCCAGAATATGAAGGCAAGCTTGATCCAGAAGACTTCTTGGACTGGTTGCACACTGTGGAGAGGGTATTCGAATAGAAGGACGTTCCAGAAGAAAAGAAAGTTAAGTTGGTAGCATTAAGACTACGTAAGTATGCTTCTTTATGGTGGACCAACTTGTGTGCTAAGAGAGTTAGGGAACGTAAGACTAAAATCAGAACTTGGGAAAAGATGAAAACCAAGTTGAAGGCTAGATTTTTACCCCCCACGTATATTCAAGATTGTTATTCACAACATCATAATCTGAACCAAGGCAATCTTAGTGTTGAAGAGTACACTAGAGAGTTTGAAAAGCTTGTGATTAAATGTGATTTGCAAGAACCGGAAGAGCAAACGATTGTAAGGTACTTGGGAGGACTTGATCCTAAGTACTCTAATGTTGTTGAATTGCAAGCTTATACCACCTTTGATGAGGTTTGCGTGCTTGCTCACAAAGTTGAGCAACAAAAGAAAGCTAAGCAAACTTTTAAGCCTCCACATCAAAAGCCTCCAATCCGGAACCAACCTTTTAACAAGGGGAGTTCCCAACCAGTTTCTAAGCCACAAAATCCTTTTCCTTTCAATCCACAAAGAACCCAAGCACCACAAAAGGCCCCAGCACCCCCAATTCGACCCAACCCCAATCCTATGAGCACTAGAAGGTGTTTTAACTGCCAAGGACTAGGCCACATCGCTTCGGAGTGCCCAAACCTCAAGGTGATCACTTTGGCTGAATGGAGGGCCGTGGATGATCAAGAAAAGGAAGCTGAAAATGAAGGTGAAACTGAAGAAGAGCATGAAGAGAGTCAAGAAGAAGTTAAGGAGGAAGCTGATGAAGGAGAAATGTTAGTTTTGAGGAGAGTCTTGAACGGCCAAAAGAGCACCAAGGATGAACAAAGAGAAAACATATTCCACACTAGGTGCACGGTTCAAGGCAAGGTCTGTTTGTTGATTATTGATGGTGGGAGCTGTGCAAACGTGGTGTCCCTTACCATGATTGAAAAGCTAGGTTTGCAAGCTACGGCCCATCCCCATCCATACAACATACAATGGTTGAATCAAAGAAAAGGGCTTCAAGTCAATTCAAGGTGTCTCATTTCATTATCCATTGGTAAGAATTATCAAGACCAACTTTGGTGTGATGTTATAACTATGGATGCATGCCATGTATTGTTGGGAAGACCTTGGTTGTATGACCGAAGGGTGACTCATGATGGTTTCATGAATACATACTCCTTGTCTAAGGGAGGCAAGAAGATTACTTTAAAACCATTATCGCCATCCGAAATTCTCAAAAGCAACCCACAAAAGGCCATGAACATTCTGGTTGTTTACTTACCATTAGTGAAGCTCTTTTAAAGGCTTCAAATCATGAATTCAAGGCTTTTAAGGAGTGGATCCTAACCATACAAGAAGAACCAGAATCCCCATTACCAACCCATCCATTTGCCAAATCACTCATCCAAACATTCTGTCACTTGTTTCCAGAAGAGATACCCTCGGGTTTACCCCCTAAACAGGATATCCAACACCATATTGACCTCATTCCTGGTTCAGTTCTTCCAAACAAGCCAGCTTACAGAATGAACCCAAAGGAAACCATGGAGATTCAACTGCAAGTAGAGGAATTGATGTCAAAAGGACTTGTGCGTGAGTCGTTAAGTCCCTGTGCCGTGCCTGCTTTGTTGGTGCCTAAGAAAGATGGCAGCCAACACATGTGTGTCGACAGCAGAGCCATTAACAAAATCACAATCAAGTATAGGTATCCTATACCTAGGCTTGAAGATATGTTGGATGAACTACATGGCTCTAAAGTCTTCTCTAAGATTGATCTTCGAAGTGGTTACTACCATATCAGAATAAGAGAGGGAGATGAATGGAAGACTGCATTCAAGACTAAAGGAGGTTTATATGAGTGGCTAGTTATGCCATTCGGTCTTTCCAACGCTCCTAGTACGTTCATGAGGTTGATCAATCAAGTATTCAAACCCTATATTGGCAAGTTCGTGGTGGTTTACTTCGATGACATTCTTATTTATTCCAAGGGCGAGCAAGAGCATCAACATCATCTCAATCAGATTATGCATATCCTTGAGCGTGAGCAGCTATATGGTAACCTTAAGAAATGTACCTTTTTCACTCATGAGGTTACATTCTTAGGTTACATTGTTTCTAGTGAAGGCATTAAGGTTGATGAGGGAAAGATCGAGGCTATCCGCACTTGGCCTCAACCACAAAGCATACATGATGTTAGAAGTTTTCATGGTTTGGCTTCATTCTACAGAAGGTTCATTCGAAACTTCAGCACCATCATGTCCCCTATGACCGAAGTGCTTAAGGGTTCATCATTCCAATGGAATCCTAAGGCACAAACCGCCTTTGAAGAAGTTAAGAAGAAACTTACTCAAGCACCTGTTCTAGCATTGTCGTGCTTTGAGAAGATTTTTGAGATTGAATGTGATGCATCAGGAGTAGGAATTGGTGGAGTTTTAATTCAAGAAGGCAAGCCCGTGGCCTTCTTCAGTGAAAAACTATGCGACTCAAGAAGAAAGTACTCCACATATGACAAAGAATTCTATGCTATCATTCGGTGCCTAGAGCATTGGAGTCATTACTTAGTGGCTAGTGAGTTCATACTTCATTCAGATCACGAAGCATTGAAGTATATTCAAAGCCAGCACAAACTGAACTCACGTCATGCTAAGTGGGTTGAATTCCTACAATCTTTCCACTTCACTATCAAGCACAAATCAGGAAACTTGAATCAAGGCGCAGATGCATTATCAAGGAGACATCTCCTTATGTTTCAGTTAGACGCCCTTATTCTGGGTTTCGAGCATCTTAAGAGTCTATATGCTGAAGATGAAGACCTTGGGCCTCTCTATGCTGCTTGTTTGAACCATCCAAAGGGAGATTTCCTGATTCAAGAAGGTTATTTATTCAAGGGAGTGCGGTTGTGCATCCCAAAGTGTAGCACTCGTGAGCTTCTGATCAGAGAAGTTCATGGAGGTTCCTTGGCAGGTCATTTTGGAGAATCAAAGACCCTAACCATGTTAAGGGAACATTACTACTGGCCAGGGATGGAGAAGGATGTTCAGGACATCCTTAGGAGGTGTGGAACGTGCCAAGCAGCCAAGAGCCATACCCTACCTCACGAATTATACACCCCATTACCCGTACCGACTCTACCATGGGTGGACGTGAGTATGGACTTCATTTTGGGTCTACCTAAGACTCAAAGGGGAAAGGATTCAATCTTCGTGGTGGTAGACAGATTTTCGAAGATGGCACATTTCATTCCCTGCTGCAAAACCAATGATGCTACACACATTGCCGAGCTCTATTTTAAATAGATAACAAGGTTGCATGGTATTCCTAAGACCATTGTTTCAGATAGGGATACAAAATTCCTGAGTCATTTTTGGATTACCCTTTGGAAGAAGCTTAGTACTAAGTTGCTGTTTAGTGCTGCCTGTCATCCCCAGACTGATGGCCAAACAGAAGTAACTAATCGAACCCTAGGAACTCTCCTAAGGGCTTTGATTAAACCAAATGCTAAAGCCTGGGATTTACTCTTACCACATGCTGAGTTTGCATACAACAAGGCACCTAGTAAGGCTACTGATCTTTCACCATTCAAGGTGGTGTATGGGATTGATCCTTTGAGTCCAAATGATCTCACCCCACGGCCCCAAGACCAAAAGCCCATGTTGATGCAACACAAAGAGTAAAAGAGATTCAAAAGCTCCATGAGTTGGTGAAGGCACGAATTGAGAAGACTAATGCAGCCTATGAAGCACACACCAACAAGCATAGGAGAAAGATTGTCTTTCAACCAGGAGACCTGGTATGGATCCACTTGAGAAAGGAACGTTTTCCGTCCAAGAGGAAAAATAAACTCATGCCACGAGCCGAAGGTCCATTTGAGGTCTTAGAGAAGATCAACGACAATGCTTATAAGATTGATCTCCCTGGTGACTATGAGGTTTCAGCCATTTTTAATGTAGCTGATTTGAGCCCCTTCCATCCGGACATTTCCCCACCAGATTTGAGGGTCAAATCTCTTCAACAAGGGGAGGATGATGGAACCCCACCTAGTAACGACCTTGACCATGAAATAACTAGTCCAAGTCGTCCAAAAACAAGGTCCCAAACCAAGAAGATGGCTCACCGTTGGCAAGGAATCGAAAACAGCACAAACGGGTTAACCGGTCAGCTTAAGCCCGGTTTTGTGCATCTGATTTCCTAAGCCATATGATGGCTTAAGGACAATATTTTTGCATTTTTGGAATCCTCAGGATGTTAGCTTTCAAGTCCAGGCATTGGTTTCAAATCATGCCACGAAGAGGATAGAGTATCAATGACATTTTCCCAACCGGTCAGAATCGGTCCAGTTCTGCGTGGTTAAAAGTTTAGGTGTGATTACCCTACTTAAACTTTGTTTAACCCTAATTTCTTGATTGGGGGGGTTTTTACACACCTTGAACTTCCCCCCCATGAGTAAAACCCAGATCATATCCCTTTTTGCTTGGGTTAAACTTAGTCTGAAAACCGGGTGAAACAAACTGGCCCTAACCCGGTTGACGTCACAGCAGCACTTTACCTTTTCTAGAGGTTTTCCTTCTCTTCAGCTGAATGGGCACTCTCTTCTATGTTGGCACACGTCCAAGGCAACCTAGGGAAGGTCACAACCAATGAAAAAAGGGCTGCAAGGAGAATTGTCTCTTGATTCTCATTGGAAGACAAGGAAGGTGCTATCTTGCTTGCTATTGGCCAGCCGCAAAGGGGAGGTCACTTTTCGGCTGGGCACATGCCTTCCTTGCTGCATTTGAAGCTGAATGAGATTAAGGACAAGTTAATAATGTAGTAATCTTCATTTGTCTTGCTTTCCTTGATGCTTTAAGTGTATTTTGATTAGCATTAAGTATGTTTGTAACCGATTAACTCTAACCGTGGGAATTAGAGTTAATTAACCCCTTTCCTCCCTAGGAGGGTAAGGTGAGGTGTCTTCTAACTTGCTTGCTGAGTAGGAAAGGTTGTAAGGCAAGCAACAAAAGGGAAGGCACGGCCATAATGAAGGGCACTTCAGATTTTGTTCAATGAAAACCGTAGAGAGCTTTTAAAGCTTCCTCACCAAATCCTTGCTTGCTTATCTTAATTTAGGCCAAACTAAGTGGTGTTCAAGTGAGTCTTAACGTTGATTAAGTGGTGATTCTGTATCTTAATCAAGATTAAGGGCCCTAGACTCAAAGGTTGGTGGTGATTACTGTATCCAATCCAAGAGTTTAGCTTATCTCTCTCCTTTGCTTCCTACCGGGTCATTAGCAAGATTGTTTGTTTAATTTTCCAAGGTATTCATCTCCACCTACCGTGTTCTTCATTCCCTTTCTTAATTCCACTCTTTCTACTACCTTTCACCCCCATTTCCTTCAAGTCTACTTCACCAAAAAGCCAGAAAATCAATTAGAATTGAAGAGCACTCAAAACCGGGCAAAACTAGCCTATTCTAGTTATTTTGGGCAGTGATTCAGCACGGTGTACCCGTGCCCACTAGCACGCCCGTGGCACTTCAGCCTGTGAACTACATTGAGTTTTGAGTCTTCTTTGGTGTGAGGTTAGTGAGTGTGTTCATTCCCATTGACCTTTGCATCATATTTGGTATCAGAGCTGAGTTTCATCTTTGGCCTAAGGTATTAAATCCACACATCCAAACTCCCTTCTTTCCCATTTCTCAAACACAAACATGAGTACTAGTATGAGCATAGAAGAAAACCTTGATGCTGTCTTGAAGAATAATCATGAGATTACTTCTTCTAACCAAGAGCTCAAGGCCCAAAATGAGTATTTGCGAAAGCAATTGGGTGTCTTCCTCAAGCAAAAGCAAAAACTCAATGAAGAACCATCCTATTTTGCTTCACAAGGCCGAGAGCAAGTGCTTAGTCACAACCTTGAATCCTCAAGTGATGAAGAGTCATTCAGAAGACCATGACAAGAGCCAAGAGGACACGGTAACTCTAATGATTTTAGAGTTGAGATTCCATAATATGAAGGCAAGCTTGATCCAGAAGACTTCTTGGACTGGTTGCACACTGTGGAGAGGGTATTCGAATACAAGGACGTTCCAGAAGAAAAGAAAGTTAAATTGGTGGCATTAAGACTACGTAAGTGTGCTTCCTTATGGTGGACCAACTTGTGTGCTAAAAGAGTTAGGGAACGTAAGACTAAAATCAGAACTTGGGAGAAAATGAAAACCAAGTTGAAGGCTAGATTCTTACCCCCCACGTATGTTCAAGATTGTTATTCACAACTTCACAATCTGAATCAAGGTAATCTTAGTGTTGAAGAATACACTAGGGAATTTGAGAAGCTTGTGATTAAATGGGATTTGCAAGAACCAGAAGAGCAAACGATTGTAAGGTACTTGGGAGGACTTGATCCTAAGTACTCTAATGTTGTGGAATTACAAGCTTACACCACATTTGATGAGATTTGCGTACTTGCTCACAAGGTTGAGCAACAAAAGAAAGCTAAGCAAACTTTCAAACCTCCACATCAAAAGCCTCCAATCCGGAACCAACCTTTTAACAAGGGGAGTTCCCAACCAGTTTCCAAACCACAAAATCCCTTTCCTTTCAATCCACAAAGAACCCAAGCACCACAAAAGGCCCCAACTACCCCAATTCGACCAAACCCCAATCCTATGAGCACTAGAAGATGTTTCAAGTGCCAAGGACTTGGCCATATTGCTTCAGAGTGCCCAAACTGCAAGGTCATCACTTTGGCCGAATGGAGAGCCGTGGATGAGCAAGAAAAGGAAGGTGAAAATGAAGGTGAAACTGAAGAAGAGCATGAAGAGAGTCAAGAAGAAGTTGAGGAGGAAGCTGATGAGGGAGAAATGTTAGTTTTGAGGAGAGTCTTGAACGGCCAAAAGAGCACCAAGGATGAACAAAGAGAAAACATATTCCACACTAGGTGCACGGTTCAAGGCAAGGTCTGTTTGTTGATTATTGATGGTGGGAGCTGTGCAAACGTGGTGTCCCTTACCATGATTGAAAAGCTAGGTTTGCAAGCTACGGCCCATCCCCATCCATACAACATACAATGGTTGAATCAAAGCAAAGGGCTTCAAGTCAATTCAAGGTGTCTCATTTCATTATCCATTGGTAAGAGCTATCAAGACCAACTTTGGTGTGAAGTTATGCCTATGGATGCATGCCATGTATTGTTGGGAAGACCTTGGTTGTATGACCGAAGGGTGACCCATGATGGTTTCATGAATACATACTCCTTGTCTAAGGGAGGCAAGAAGGTTACTTTAAAACCATTATCACCATCTGAAATTCTCAAAAACAAACCCACAAAAGTCCATGAACATTCTGGTTGTTTACTCACTTTTAGTGAAACTCTTTTGAGGGCTTCGAATCATGAATTCAAGGCTTTTAAGGAGTGGATCTTAACCATACAAGAAGAACCAGAATCCCCATTACCAACCCATCCATTTGCTAAATCACTCATACAAGCATTCTGTCACTTGTTTCCAGAAGAGATACCCTCGGGTTTACCCCCTAAACGGGATATCCAACACCATATTGACCTCATTCCTGGCTCAGTTCTTCCAAACAAGTCAGCTTACAGAATGAACCCAAAGGAGACCATGGAGATTCAACGGCAAGTAGAGGAATTGATATCAAAGGGACTTGTGCGTGAGTCCTTAGGCCCCTGTGCCATGCCTGCTTTGTTGGTTCCCAAGAAGGATGGCAGCCAACGCATGTGTGTGGACAGCAGAGCCATAAACAAGATCACCATCAAGTATAGGTATCCGATACCTAGGCTTGAAGACATGCTAGACGAGTTACATGGCTCTAAAGTCTTTTCTAAGATTGATCTTCGAAGTGGTTACTACCAGATCAGAATAAGAGAAGGAGATGAATGGAAGACTGCATTCAAGACTAAAGGAGGTTTATATGAGTGGCTGGTTATGCCATTCGGTCTTTCCAATGCTCCTAGCACATTCATGAGGTTGATGAATCAAATATTCAAACCTTATATTGGCAAGTTCGTGGTGGTTTACTTCGATGACATTCTTATCTATTCCAAGGACGAGCAAGAACATCAAAATCATCTCAATCAGATCATGCATGTCCTTGAACGTGAGTAGCTATATGGTAATCTTAAGAAGTGTACCTTCTTTACTCATGAGGTTACATTCTTAGGTTACATTGTTTCTAGTGAAGGCATTAAAGTTGATGCAGGGAAAATAGAGGCTATTCGCACTTGGCCTCAACCACAAAGTATACATGATGTTAGAAGTTTTCATGGTTTGGCTTCGTTTTACAGAAGGTTTATTCAAAACTTCAGCACCATCATGTCCCCTATGACTGAAGTGCTTAAGGGTTCATCATTCCAATGGACTCCTAAAGCTCAATCCGCCTTCGAAGAAGTAAAGAAGAAACTTACTCAAGCACCGGTCCTTTCTCTACCATGCTTTGAGAAAGTTTTTGAGGTTGAATGTGATGCCTCAGGAGTAGGAATTGGTGGAGTTTTAACTCAGGAAGGCAAGCCATTAGCCTTCTTCAGTGAAAAACTGTGTGACTCAAGAAGAAAATACTCCACCTATGACAAGGAATTCTATGCGATCATTCGGTGTCTAGAACATTGGAGTCATTGCTTAGTGGCTAGTGAGTTTATACTTCATTCAGATCATGAGGCTTTGAAGTATATTCAGGGTCAGCACAAACTGAACTCACGTCATGCTAAGTGGGTTGAATTCCTACAATCTTTCCACTTCACTATCAAGCACAAATCAGGAAAGTTGAATCAAGGCGCAGATGCATTATCAAGGAGACATCTCCTTATGTTTCAGTTAGACGCCCTTATTCTGGGTTCCGAGCATCTTAAGAGTCTATATGCTGAAGATGAAGACCTTGGGCCTCTCTATGCTGCTTGTTTGAAGCATCCAAAGGGAGATTTCCTGATTCAAGAAGGTTATTTATTCAAGGGAGTGCGGTTGTGCATTCCAAAGTGTAGCACTCGTGAGCTTCTAATCAGAGAAGTTCATGGAGGTTCCTTGGCAGGTCATTTTGGAGAATCAAGGACCTTAACCATGTTAAGGGAACACTACTATTGGCCAGGGATGGAAAAGGATGTTCCAGACATCCTTAGAAGGTGTGGAACGTGCTAATCAGCCAAGAGTCATACCTTACCCCACGGATTATACACGCCATTACCCGTACCTACCCTACCTTGGGTAGATGTGAGTATGGACTTTATTTTGGGTCTACCTAAGACTCAAAGGGGAAAGGATTCAATCTTCGTGGTGGTAGACAGATTTTCGAAGATGGCACATTTCATTTCCTGCTGCAAAACCAATGATGCTACACACATTGCCGAGCTCTATTTTAAAGAGGTAACAAGGTTGCATGGTATCCCTAAGACCATTGTTTCAGATAGGGATACGAAGTTCCTCAGTCATTTCTGGATTACCCTGTGGAAAAAGCTTGGTACTAAGTTGCTGTTTAGTACTACCTGTCATCCTCAGACTGATGGCCAAACTGAGGTCACTAATCAAACCCTGGGTACTCTCCTAAGGGCTTTGATTAAACCTAATGCGAAGGCCTGGGATTTACTCTTACCCCATGCTGAGTTTGCATTCAATCGGGCACCTAGCAAAGCTACTAGTCTTTCACCATTTAAGGTGGTGTATGGGGTTGATCCTTTAAGTCCAAATGACCTCACCCCACGACCCCAAGATCAAAAGCCCCATGTTGATGCCACACAAAGAGTAAAAGAAATTCAAAAGATCCATGAGTTGGTGAAGGCTCGAATTGAGAAGACTAATGCAGCCTATGAAGCACACGCCAACAAGCATAGGAGAAAGATTGTTTTTCAACCAGGAGACTTGGTATGGATCCATTTAAGAAAGGAACGTTTTCCTTCTAAAAGGAAAAACAAACTCATGCCACGAGCGGAGGGTCCATTTGAAGTCTTGGAGAGGATCAGCGACAATGCTTATAAGATTGATCTCCCTGGTGATTTTGAGGTTTCAGCCACCTTTAATGTAGCTGATTTGAGCCCCTACTATCCGGACACTTCCCCACCAGATTTGAGGATCAAATCTTTTCAACAAGGGGAGGATGATGGAGTCCTACCTAGCCAAGACCTTGGTCAAGATGTATCAAGTCCAAATCGTCCAAGAACAAGGTCCCAAACTCAGAAAATGGCTCACCATTGGCAAGAAATTGAAAATGGCACAAACGGGTTAACCGGCCAACATAAACCCGGTTTTGTGCATCTGATTTCTCAAGTCATATGATGGCGTAAAGCCAATATTTTTGCATTTTTGTAATCCTCAGGATGTTAGCTTTCAAGTTCAAGCATTGATTTCACATCATGCACACAAGAGGATGGAGGATCAAAGGCATTTTCCTAACCGGGTAGATTTGGCCCAATTTTGCGTAGTTGAAAGTTTAGGTGTGATTACCCGTCTTAAACCTTGTTTAACCTTAATTTCTTGAATGGGGGGGTTTTTACACACCTTGAACTTTCCCCCCCACGGCTAAAACCCAGATCATACCCATTTTTGCTGTGGTTAAACTGAAAACCGGGTGAAGCAAACTGGCCCTGAACCCGGTTGACATCACAGCAACCCTTTACCTTCTCTAGAGGGTTTCCTTTTCTTCAGCTGAATGGGCACTCTCTTCTATGTTGGCACACGTCCAAGGAAACCTAGGGAAGGTCACAACCAATGAAAGAAGGGCGGCAAGAAGAGTTGTCTCTTGATTCTCATTGGAAGACAAGGAAGGTGCTATCTTGCTTCCTATTGGTCAGCCGCAAAACGGGAGGTCACTTTTCGGCTAGGCACATGCTTTCCTTGCTGCATTTGAAGCTGAATGAGATTAAGGACAAGTTAATAATGTAGTAATCTTCATTTGTCTTGCTTTCCTTGATGTTTTAAGTGTATTTGGATTAGCATTAAGTATGTTTGTAACCGATTAACTCTAACCGTGGGAATTAGAGTTAATTAACACCTTTCCTCCCTAGGAGGGTAAGGTGCGGTGTCTTCTAACTTGCTTGCTGAATAGGAAAGGTTGTAAGGCAAGCAACAAAAGGGAAGGCACGGCCATAATGAAAGACACTTGAGATTTTGTTCAATGAAAACCGTAGAGAGCTTTTAAAGCTTCCTCACCAAATCCTTGCTTGCTTATCTTAGTTTAGGCCAAACTAAGTGGTGTTCAAGTGAGTCTTAGCCTTGATTAAGTGGTGATTCTGTATCTTAATCAAGATTAAGGGCCCTAGACTCAAGGGTTGGTGGTGATTACTTTATCCAATCCAAGAGTTTAGCTTATCTCTCTCCTTGCATCCTACCGGATCATTAGCAAGGTTGTTTGCTTAATTTTCCAAAGTATTCATCTTCACCTACCTTGTTCTACATTCCCCTTCCTTATCCCCTCTTTTTACTATCATTCACACCCATTTCCTTCAAGTCCACCTCACAAAAAAGATAGAAAATCAGTTAGAATTGAAGAGCACTCAAACCGGGCAAAACTAGCCTAATCTAGTTCTTTCAGGCAGAAAGTTGGCACGGTGTACCCGTGCTCATTGCCACGCCCGTGCCACTTCAGCCCGTGAACTACATTGAGTTTTGAGTCTTCCTTGGTGTAAGGTTAGTGAGTGTGATCATTCCCATTGACCTTTACATCAT
>JAKOGI010004808.1:0-20303 GCA_029747015.1 Carnegiea gigantea | reverse complement strand
TATATATATATATATATATATATATGTACGTATGTATATATGTATGCATGTATTTATATATTATGACACCTGTGTACTTTATTTTCCGTTAAGCTGTTCATAATGCATTTTTATATTATAAAAATTGTATTTTATTGATGATACAAGTTCAATTATTATCGATATGCCTATGTGAGCGATAATTTTATTGAAAATAATATTATCGCTGTTAAGATTATTACTATTATTGTTGTTAGTTTGAAAATTTATTCAATGATACTTAATAAGTGTTATTAATGGTTATTAACGAGTACCAATTCAAGTAGGAACCCGAATGCGATTAGGTTGTCAACCTTAGAAATAGTTCGATGTTTATTAAATCGAGCCTGTATATTTTTAGAAACGAGTAATCGATGAAAGGTTGTGTTATCAATTTTGGGTTTAGAATTCGAGTTACGAATCAGACTAGCGATGCCAAGTATCGAATAGGTTGGAACAAAAATAGCGGGGAGGGGCATTTTTGTAATTTTGCCAAATCTCTTTTTCTCCTTCTTCCCTGTCGCGACCCCCATAAACCCCCACATCTCTCTCTCTCTCCTCTCTGCTATTCTTCTTCTTCCTCTCATTCTTCTCCAAACACGCACTAGAAAAGCTAGAATTTGAGCTGATTTTCGCCGCACACAGATGTAAATTCTAACTATTCTACATTCCCCTCGAGCTAGCCTCCATCTGGTGTGAAATCTGGGCAAACCCGAGAAGAACCCACCATGTTTTCGATGGATTCTTAGGTGGTATCAGAGCCATAGATTTGTATTATGCCTTTAGATGTCATAATAGTCGTGTGCTATATGAAATACGGGACTTCTGTGCTCATGTGATCGTGCCTTACTTGGTAGTACTCGTATTAACTAGGGTATAACGTATAATATGTATGTGTATGCTGGTTCTCCCCTTACTATTATAGTAGTAGTGTAGGATGATTTTCCACATCGTTGATTATGTTTATCTACCTTTCTGGTAGGCCGCATGGAATACGATCATATTTTGGCATGCAATGGCGGTGCACAGCCGAAGAGTAGCCCACAGGATCAACAAAAGTGAATGGGTAGCAACATTTATAAGGAAGATGCCTTTGGGTGGGAGATGGAAGGAGGTAACCCTCACCTTACGACACTTGACCCTATGCCAGGAGGGATGCGCCCCCTTTTTCCTTTCAGGGTTTAGTAGAATTCCTACTACGAGCGGAGTGCTATGTAGGCCACTTGGGATTCACTTCATGCCAAAGAAATGCTACTGCCGTCCAACTTGTCCAAACAGAGCTCATCTAACCTACGGTGAGCCAAAGCCTCCCAACCACTATGGCTGGGAGGTGTCAACTAGAGTATTGCTAAATGAGACGATCTCTTCGTTGAAAGGCCACAAGCAGAGCACTATAAGCGAGTCGCCACAACGTGGGTGTGCTGGATGGATGCTTATGGGACATACTACCCCCAAGGATGGCAAGCTACCATGCTTAGAATGAGAGAGCTAGTAGATGAAACGGCCAACATAGAGAATGCTCCCACTGCGATATTGCAAGAGCTACTAGCCCCCAAACATGACCAATCCGAGAGCCTAGGTGAATCTATGGCTGATAACTTTTCCAGGTATGACACTTCAGATGGAGAGTAGAGTTGGGTAGCACGAACCAGGTTCACAAATGTTATGTTGCATGAGAATAAACTAGATGTAAGCGTTTTAAGTTGTTTCCTTTAAATATGAAGCATTAGGATGATGAAGAGTGCTCAGTGATCCTTATTGCAACACTATTATTATCCAAATGAAATAAATATAAATGGGTAACTTCTGAGTGTTATGTGCCCACTAGTTTGTTTAAATGTGTACGTGCATTTCCCTTAAGTAAGATGTGATGTGCATGTATGACTGTGTGAAGGTTGAACTGAAACTAAACTTGTGTCCATACATAACACCTCTCGCCCACTTGCGAATCATCCCATTAGCAAAAGGATTATACCTCGACAAGTCCTAGATTGGTTGCGATATTAACACCCAATTTGAAGGTGTGATAGATGCCTCCACGATTCAAACAAATCCCAGAACCCACTACCAGGGAGCGTTATATGAGTTTAACAAGCTTAAACCTGTTAAATTTGAAGGTGGGACTGATCCTATGGTATATGAGGAATCGCTTAGGAGAATAGAGAACCTATTTGAAATAATGTAATGCCCTGAGAGGTTTAAAGTGCAACTGGCCACCTATCAATTTGAAAAAGGAGCTCTATTCTAGTGGGGAACAGTAAAACCTACGGTAGGTGAATTTGCGTTAACCAGGAACCAACTAAAAGCTTTGAAGGATGCTTAATATTACGCTCAAGACGTACGAAGAGTTAAGGAATGAGAGTTCTTATGCTTGAAGTAAGGAGTAATCAGTGTAATGGAATATGCAGTGAAGTTCAATGAGCTGAGCCATTTTGCACCAAATCAAGTGGCTACCGAAGAAATGAGAATGAACCACTTCGAACGGGGATTAAAAGGAGAAGTGAAGCAAATAATAGTGGGGTATGCATATGCCAGTTTTCAAGAAATATATCAAAAGGCTGTAAAAGTGGCCCGCATCATCAATGAGACCGAAGTTGAAAATAAAGAAAAAGGCCAAGCAAAGCGAAAATTTGGCCCTAAAGGATGCAATTCTCAAGGAAACAGGAACTTCAGGAGGTTTAAATCTGAGAAGCAATAGGACAAAGGAAAGCAAACCACCTAATGGAAATCGAGGGAAACGTGTGATCAGTGTGGACGTCAACACCCTGGCCTGTGCAGAAACTTTACGAGCCCATCATTTGGATGTGGTGATATGGGTCACAAAGTCGCCAATTACCCAAAGGCTAAATGGAACAATCAAGGTAATATTCAGAGATCCGGAATAGAGATTCACCCAGCGGCATAATGAGGTCGCCCACCAGCTTGTGCTCCCACAGGTGGCAATAGAAACAACTAGAAGCCACTAGCTGGCAGGCGGATACTTAGCTAGAAGGAAAAGAGACTGGGGATCCTGCCAAAACAATGTCAAGTATTTTGCTTGTTGTTAACCCACTTTTTGCCCCCATCCTGTCTGATTCTGGTGCGGCACACCCTTTTGTTATCCTTGATTTGCGAAGAAACTTGTCAGTAAGCCTCACGAGATGCACATACAACTTTATATGACCTCTTAGGAACTATCTATCATACCAATCTTGCATTTAGATATTGTGTTGTTATTGTAGAAGAGAAAACCCTCCCTGTTGACTTGGTACGACTAGAAATCTAAGGATGGGATGTTATTGTGGAGACGGGCTAGATAGCTAAGCATAAAGTGACTTGGATTGTGAAAAGAATGCGGGAGAAGTACCCACATTATTTCCTCCAAGTTAGTAAATTTTGAGGACAAAATTCTTTTAAGGGGCGAAGAGCGTAGTGCCCACGTACTTTATTTTCCGTTAAGCTATTCATAATGCATTTTTATGTTATAAAAATTGCATTTTATTAATGATACGACTTAAATTATTATCGATGTGCCTATGTGAGCGATAATTTTATTAAAAATAATATTATCGCTATTAAGATTGCTACTATTATTATTAGTTTGAAAATGTATTCAATGATACTCAATAAGCGTTATTAACGGTTATTAACGAGTACTAATTCAAGTAGGAACCTGAATACGATTAGGTTGTCAACCTTATAAGTAGTTCGATGTTTATTAAATTGAACCTAGATATTTTTGGAAACGAGTAATCGTTGAAAGGTCGTGTTATCAATTTTGGGTTTAGAATTCGGGTTATGAATTAGACTAGCGATGCCAAGTATCGAATAGCTTGGAACAAAAATAGCAGGGAGGGGCATTTTTGTAATTTCGCCAAATCCCTTTTTCTCCCTCTTCCCTGTCGCGACCCTCATAAACCCCGACATCTCTTTCTCTCCTTTCTGCTCTTCTTCTTTCTCCTCTCAGTCTTCTCCATACGCGCACCAGAAAAGCTCAAATTTGAGCAAATTTTCGCCACACACAGCTGCAAATTCTACCCATTCAACGTTCCCCTCGAGCTAGCCTCCATCTAGTCTGCAATCTGGGCAAACCTGAGAAGAACCCACCATGTTTTCGATGGGTTCTTAGGTGGTATCAGAGCCATCAGTTTGTATTATGCATTTAGATATCATAATAGGCGTGTGCTATATGAAATACGGGACTTATGTGCTCATATGATCTTGGCTTGCTTGGTATTAATCATATTAACTAGGGTATAACTTATACTATGTATGTGTATGCTGGTTCTCGCCTTACTATTACACTAGTAGTGTAGGATGATTTTCCACATCGTCGATTTTGTTTATCTACCTTTCTGGCGGGCCGCATGGAATGCGATAATATTTTGGCATTCAATGGAGGTGTACAGCCGAAGAGTAGCGCACGGGATCAACCAAAGTGAATGGGTAGCAAGGTTTATAAGGAAGATGGCTTTGGATGGGAGATAGAAGGAGGTAACCCTCACCTTACGACACTTGACCCTATGCCAGAAGGAATGCACCCCCTTTTTCCTTTCGGGGTTTAGTAGAATTCCTACTACGAGCGGAGTTTTGTGCAGGCCACTTGGGATTCACTTCATGCCAAAGAAATGCTACTGCCGTCCAACTTGTCCAAATAGAGCTCATCTAACCTGCGGTGAGCCAAAGCCTCCCAACCACTATGGCTGGGAGGTGTCAACTAGAGTATTGCTAAATAGGACGATCTCTTCGTTGAAAGGCCACAAGCAGAGCACTATAAGCGAGTCGCCACAATGTGAGTGTGCTGGATGGATGCTTATGGGATGTACTACCCCCAAGGATGGCAAGCTACCATGCTTAGAATGAAAGAGCTAGTAGATGAAACACCCAACATAGAGAATGCTCCCACTACGATATTGCAAGAGCTACTAGCCCCCAAACATGACCAATCCGAGAGCCTAGCTGAATCTATGGCTGATAACTTTTCCAGGTATGACACTTCAGATAAAGAGTAGAGTAGGCTAGTGTGAACCAGGTTCACAAATGTTATGTTGCATGAGAATAAACTAGATGTAAGCCTTTTAACTTGTTTCCTTTAAATATGAAGCATTAGGACGATGAAGAGTGCTCAGTGATCCATAGTGTCACACTACTATTATCCAAATGAAATAAATGTGAATGGGTAACTTCTGAGTGTTATGTGCCCAGTGGTTTGTTTAAACGCGTACGTGCATTTCCCTTAAGTAAGATGTGACATGCATGTATGACTATGTGAAGGTTGAACTGAAACTAAACTTGTGGCCATACATAACACCTCTCGCCTACTTGCGAATCATCCCTTTAGCCAAGGGATTATACCCCGACAAGTCCTAGATTGGTTGCGATATTAACACCCAATTTGAAGGTGTGATAGATGCCTCCACGATGCAAACAAATCCTAGAATCTACTACCATAGAGATGATATGTCAGTTTAATAAGCTTAAACCTCCTAAATTTGAAGGTGGGACTGATCCTATGGTACATGAGGAATGGCTTAGGAGAGTAGAGGACCTATTTGAAATAATAGAATGCCCTGAGAGGTTCAAGCCGCAACTGGCTACCTATCAATTTGAAAGAGGAGCTGAATTCTGGTGGGGAACAGCAAAACCTAGGGTAGGTGAACTTGCATTAACCTGAAACCAACTAAAAGCTTTGAAGGACGCTCAATATTACCCTCAAGACGTAAGAAGAGTTAAGGAATGAGAGTTCTTATGCTTAAACCAAGGAGAAATTAGCATAGTGGAATTTATAGCGAAGTTCAATGAGCTGAGCCGTTTTCCACCAAATCAAGTGGCCACCGAAGAAATGAGAATGAACCACTTCGAACGTGGATTAAAAGGAGAAGTGAAGCAAATAATAGTGGGGTATGCATATGCCAATTTTCAAGAAATGTGTCAAAAGGCTGTGAAAGTGGCCCGTATCATCAATGAGACCGAAGTTGAAAATAAAGAAAAAGGCCAAGCAAAGGGAAAATTTAGCCTTGGAGGATCCAATTCTCAAGGAAACAAGAACTTCAGGAGGTTTAAATCTGAGAGGCAATAGGACAAAGGAAAACAAACCACCTAATGGAAATTGAGGAAAACGTGTCACCAGTGTGGACGTCAACACCCTGGCCCATGCAGAAACTTTACGGGCCCATGATTTGCATGTGGTGATATGGGTCACAAAGTTGCCAATTACCCAAAGGCCAAATGGAACAATCAAGGTAATATTCAGAGATCCGAAATAGAGATTCACCCAGCGGCACAACGAGGTCGTCCACCAGCTGGTGCTCCCACATGGGGCAATGGAAACAACCAGAAGCCACTAGCTGGCAGGCGGATACTTAGCTAGAAGGAAAAGCGACTGGGGATCCTGCTAAAATAATGTCAAGTGTTCTGCTTGTTGTTAACCCACTTTATGCCCCCATCCTGCCTGATTCTGGTGCTGCTCACCCTTTTGTTATCCTTGATTTGCGAAGAAACTCGTTAGTAAGCCTCACGAGATGCACATACAACTTTATATGACCACTTAGGAACTATCTATCATACCAATCTTGCATTTAGATATTGTGTTGTTATTGTAGAAGAGAAAATCCTCTCTGTTGACTTTGTACAACTAGAAATCCAAGGATGGGATGTTATTATGGAGACGAACTAGATAGCTAAGCATAAAGTGACTTGGATTGTGAAAATAATACGGGAGAAGTACCCACATTATCTCCTCCAAGTTAGTAAATTTCGAGGACAAAATTCTTTTAACGGCGGAAGAGCGTAGTACCCACGTACTTTATTTTTCATCAAGCTGTTCATAATGCCTTTTTACATTATAAAAATCGTATTTTATTAACGATATGAGTTAAATTATTATCGATGTATGTGAGCGATAATTTTATTAAAAAGAATATTATCGCTATTAAAATTATTACTATTATTATTATTAGTTTAAAAATTTATTCAATGATTTTTAATAAGCGTTATTAATGGTCATTAACGAGTACTAATTCAAGTAGGAACCCGAATACGATTTGGCTGTCAAGCTTAGAGCTAGTTCGATGTTTATTAAATCGAACCTAGATATTTTGGGAAACAAATAGTCCATGAAAGGTCGTGTTATCAATTTTGGATTTAGAATTCAGGTTACGAATTAGACTAGCGGTGCCAAGTATCGAGCAGCTTGGAACAAAAATAACAGGGAGGGGCATTTTTGTAATTTTGCTAAATCCCTTTTTCTCCTTTTTCCTTATCGTGACCCCCCTAAACCCCGACATCTCTCTCTCTCCTCTCTGCTCTTCTTCTTCCTCCTCATTCTTCTCCATATGCGCATCGAAAAAGCTCGAATTCGAGCAGATTGTCGCCACACACAGCTGTAAATTCTACCCATTCGACATTCCCCTCGAGCTAACCTCCATCTGGTGTAAAACCTGGGCAAAACTGAGAAGAACCCACCACGTTTTTGGTGGGTTTGAGCACGAGTTCGAGAGCCCAAACACTTATAAATGCTCAGCCATGCGAACTAGTTGTTAACTACTCCAAATCCTCTATAAATTGGGGGCAAATTCGTAGCTCCAGGCACCCATCTCAAATTCAAGTAAGTGAGTGAGGTTTTGGGTCGAATTTGGGGTTCGATTTGTACGATTTGGGCACGGTTTGGGGATTGACGTGCGTGGTGAGCGAGAGCCAAAGGGTTTGCACTGTTCGATCGCCTAGCGCCGAGCCAGCAGCTTCGAACGATCATCCAATCCAGGCAAGGATTTCTTTACTCCTAATTATTACTATCTTTAATGATTTTAATTAAATTTATTATTGCGTGTTGATTCTGAGCTTGGAAATCAGTTTGGGTGAACTAGACTCGATATTGAGAAATTACAAGCATGATACTGATTTTGGTTAGATTGCATGTTGATTTGACGTATGGTTGAATGAATCGGTTAGTTGAAGATTTCGGAATAAACAGAATGCACTGTAGGACTGTTATAGTAGTAGTTTATCACACTTGAATCCTGTTTTGAAGACTAAAGAGGCTAACTGAGTAATTGAAATAATGGTGGAGTATACTAAATTGGGTCTAAGGAATATGGTTAAATCAGTTTGGGCATGATTAATAGTCTATTTGTGGTCATTACAATGGAATGTTATGCCTATGGATATTAGTTTGCAAACTAGAAAGCAAAATATCGCTTTAAAGGCTCTATTGCGTCGGTTAGTACACTTAAACTCTATGTTGGTTATTAAGCATGAATGTTATACCAATATATGATCGTTCTATGTATTATTGGTTTGTGCATGTCAATATTAAACCGAGCCTGGTAGTTGGACGGTTTGAGGTGGAACTAATAAGAAATTTTAGGTTCTTGTGGTTTCGGTGTTGTGTGAGGAAGGAGCCTGGGTTGTGAATTGCCACAACCGTGTGGATTACGAGGCCATGTGTGGCTCATTAGATAGAATCTTCCAACTCGTGTTATGAAGTGTGTGAATGTGCTATGTGCGAACCCCTTTTCCCCCAATGTGCTACGTGACACTATGTGACCAATTCTTGAAATTTTAGACATCTTTTCGTTTAAAAAGCTTGTTTTCATGATTGCGAATGCTTTTAAATACTTACCAGTTGCCTGATAGTTTATGAAGATGTTTGTATGCTAAAAGACATCCTAAATCGTCGAACTACTCAGTGAGTGACTCGACAGAATAGTCGATAGGTTTAGGAAGTTCAAAAGCGAACTAAAAGTGAGTTCGAAAATGTTTAAAGGCATTGGTTTTTATATAATTTCTCCTTGTGTTTAAAAGGATTTAAACGTCTTGAAAAAGGACATCTTAAGGTACTAATTATGAAATTTAGTTGATTTGTATGCTAGCTGCTTATTTAAGTTTCGATTGAGTTTTGAGGTACGAGCTAGTAAAATCAGTATGATTTTAAGAAGCGTTTATGTTGAAAAATTATGGAGAAACCTTGTTTGAATTACAAGCAACCCAAGCACCTTAAGTTTGGAATAGTGATAAGTTTGAAAACGTTTTAAGGCTTTAGTTATTATGCATTCCCCTTTTTGAGTTTTAAAAAATGGTTTGAAATGAACTGAAAAGTGGCATCTGAGAATTTTACTTCGAACCTGGTTTGAATTAAGTGGTAACTAAGTACCTTAAGTTCCAAATGAGTTTTGATTTCTGAGTTAGCAAACTTATTACATTTATAAGAAGTTTTTAAGTTAAAAATGAAGTCAATTTTCGAGTCAGCAAACTTATTTCGTTTATAAGAAGTTTTAAGTTAAAAACGAAGTCGATTTATGAGTTAACAACCTTATTATGTTTATAAGAAGTTTTTAAGTAAAAAATGAAGTTCATTTACGAGTTAGCAAACTTATTTTGTTTATAAGAAGTTTTAAGTTAAAAGCGAAGTCGATTTACGAGTTAGCAAACTTATTTATTTATAAGAAACTTTTAAGTTAAAAAGAAGTCGATTTACGAGTTAGCAAACTTATTACATTTGTAAGAAGTTATAAAGTTAAAAACCAATGAACTATAAACATTTCAAAAGGTTATGGTCGTTTTGTTAAAAAGTAAGATTTTAGCGAAGTAAGCAACTAAAAAAGAGAAATGAAATATGTTTTAAAGGCTAAGTGCTAGGCAATTGGCTAGACCTTGAGGGTGGAAACTAAATGCAAAGATAGCGTGAGCTGTTCCCGAGAACTAGGCTCAATATATGATTATCTTGGTGTGAGCTGTTCCCCAGATATATTGTAATGTGTGACACGTAATAAAACCTTGAGGGGAACTAGACTCAAGATTTGATTATTGTGATGTGAGCTGTTGCACCACAGGCGACAATATCGAAGTTACAGTGCTAAGACGCATTTTAGCCAAAGCATTAACTACGTATACCCCGAGCATAACGTGAGTTGTGAGTGACGATTTCACTTAGGGGCAGTGTAGATCTCGCTTAGCTAGCATAATAAGATATTTTTATGTCATGAGTAAGTTCCTAATAAATAGGAAATTGGCATTTTACCATTTTAAGCATTTTAGAAAAGAAAGATTTCTACGGGCTATTACCAGGCCATATTGAATAAGATTTGAAAAGCTTAGAAGGGTCATTAGAGGACCATCACGAAAGAAGTTCTTTTCAAGAATATGAGCCTCAAGAGGCTAACTAAAGCGTTTTTAAGAAAAGAAAGAAAGCTTTCATATGTACATATCCTGCACATATTTTATGAACGTGTCTCGAAGTATAGTTGAATGAAGTTTCAAATGAAGTATGGTTACCTCCTAGTAATGCATCGTATATTCAAGCTTTCCAATGTGCATATTCTATGGAGGAATGTTTCCTGCCAAGTCTTTCTTACCAGTTTGGATGTTTCGAGAACCTTTAGAAAGAATTATAAGCTTTAAAGAAGTTAGCGTGAATTATAAACTATTCTTGGAATATATCAAGGGCCACTGTGTTTTCAAAAGTATGTTGAAAGTTTCATGCTCACTCTTTGTGCTTACTTGTTTATGTGCTTGAATGCTTGTTAGAAAAAAAGATTGGTCATAAAGGGCCTAGGGATGAATTGAGGGACTAGTGTGAAGTTTAAGAGCGGTAATCTTTCCTTGGAGGCTATGATTGCCTAATATGATAGTATTGTATAAATACGTGATATGTGACTATTATTGGTATTATTACCTACAAATGCTTTTGGTTTTAAGGAGTAAGGGAATTCTCACTGAGCGTGTGGTTGCTCATCCCTTTACTTATTCCCTTTTCCAGGTTCAGTTTCAGTAGGTATAAGAGATATTTTGAAGTTATTTTGATGTCGACCCATCAAAAGTCTTTTGCCAGCTTTGCAAGTGTTTGATGCCTACCACGTTGTAAATATTTAAGTTAATTGTCGTATGTGAAAGCATGTAGTCGGCTCTGTACCTGTATATGTATTACTTTAACCCTTGTGTTGATTGGTTGACTTTCAGTGTCCCAGGCGGGTGGCCCGAGGTGATGGATTTAGTTATTTAGTACATGTATTGTCATATTACCAGTTTTCAGGTACCCTTAGCTGAGTTAAGACCCTAAAATGTCACCAAAACACGGGAAGTTCTTGCAGTTTCATTTTAGAATGCATATCTAAATGCTAATCCAAACCATTGATCTTCAAGAGCCTTAAGGATTTCCTTCCAGGAAGTCCTGGTGGTGTGACCCCTCCTCGGGTTGAGGGCATTACATTAGGTTGTATCAGAGCCATAGGTTTGCATTATGCATTTAGATATCATAATAGGCATGTGCTATGTGAAATACGTGACTTATATGCTTTTGTGATCATATTAACAAGGGCATAACTTACAATATGTATGTGTATGCTGGTTCTCCCCTTTCTATTATAGTAGTAGCGTGGGATGATTTTCCACATTGTCGATTACTTTTATCTACATTTCTGGTGGGCCGCAAGGAATGCAATCATATTTTGGCATGCAATGGAAGTGCACATCCAAAGAGCACCCCACGGGATCAAGCAAAGTGAATGGGTAGCAGGGTTTATAAGGAAGATGCCTTTGGATGAGAGATGGAAGGAGGTGACCCTCACCTTATGACAGTACAGTATTAACAAATGAGACATCTCTTCGCTAAAAGGCCTCAAACAGAGCGCTATAAGCGAGTTACCACAATGTGGGTACGCCGGATGGATGCTTCTGGGACGTACTACCCCCGAGGATGGCAGGCTACCATGCTCAGAATGAGAGAGCTAGTAAATCAAACACCCAACATAGAGTACGTTTCCACTACGGCATTGCAAGAGCTACTATCCCTTAACTATGACCAATCTGAGAGCCCAGGCAAATCCATGGCTGATAACTTTTTTGGGAATGACACTTAAGATGAAGAGTAGAGTAGGGTAGTGTGAACTAGCTTCACAAATATTATGTTGTATAAGAGTAACCTAGATGTAAGCCTTTTAAGTTGTTTCCTTTAAATATGAAGTATTAGGATGATGAAGAGTGCTCAGTGATCCTTATGCCACACTACTATTGCCCAAATGAAATAAATATGAATGGGTACCTTCTGAGTGTTATGTGCCCAGTAGTTTGTTTAAACGTGTATATGGATTTCCCTTAAGTAAGATGTGATGTGCATGTATGACTAGGTGAAGGTTAAACTAAAACTAAACTTGTGGCTATATATAACACCTTTCGCCCACTTGGGAATTATCCCATTAGCTAGGGGATTATACCCGTACAAGTCCTAGATCGATTGTGATATTGACACCTAATTGAAGGAGGGACTAAGTAAACTTTTGTATGAATGTGTGATAGATGCCTCCACGACGCGAACAAATCCCTGAACCCACTACCATAGAGATGATATGTCAGTTTAATAGGCTTAAACCTCCTAAGTTTAAAGGTGGGATTGATCCTATGGTATATGAGGAGTAGCTTAGGAGAATGGAGAACCTATTTGAAATAATGGCATGCCCTGAGAGGTTTAAAGTGCGGCTAACCACCTATCAATTTGAAAGAGGAGCTGAATTCTGGTGGGGAACAGTTAAACCTAGGGCATGGTGAACCTGTGTTAACCTAGAACAAACTAAAAGTGTTGAAGGACAATTAATATTACCCTCAAGACATAAGAAGAGTTAAGAAACGGGAGTTCTTATGCTGAAAGCAAGGAGAAATGAGCGTAATGGAATATGCAGCGAAGTTCAATGAGCTGTGCTGTTTTGCACGAAATCAAGTGGCCACCGAAGAAATGAGAATGTGCCACTTCGAATGGGGAGTAAAAGGAGAAGTGAAGCAAATAATAGCAGGGTATGCATATGCTAGTTTTCAATAAATATATCAAGAGGCTGTGAAAGTAGCCCACATAATCAATGAAACCGAAGTTGGAAATAAAGAAAAAGGCCAAGCAAAGAGAAAATTTAGCCCTGGAGGATCCAATTCTCATGGACACAGGAACTTCAGGAGGTTTAAATCTGAGAGGCAACAGGACAAAGGAAAACAAACCAACCAATGGAAACCGGGGAAAACGTGTGACCAGCGTAGACGTCAACACCCTGGCCCATGCAGAAACTTTATGGGCCCACGTTTTGGATGTGGTGATATGGGTCACAAAGTTGCCAATTGCTTAAAGGCCACATGGAACAATTAGGATAATATTCAGAGATCTGAAATAGAGATTCACCCAGCGGCGCAACGAGGTCATCCACCAGCTGGTGCTCCCTTAGGGGCCAATAGAAACAACCAGAAGCCACTAGCTGGCAGTCAGATACTTAGCTAGAAGGAAAAGAGACTGGGGAAGCTGCTAAAACAATATCAGTTATTCTTCTTGTTGTTAACCCACTTTATGCCCCCGTCCTGTTTGATTCTGGTGCTACTCGCCCTTTTGTTGTCCTTGATTTGTGAAGGAACTTGTTAGTAAGCCTCACAAGATGCATATACAACTTTATATGATCTCTTCTGTAGGAACTATCTATCATATCGGTCTTACCTTTATAGATTGTGCTGTTATTGTACAAGGGAAAACCCTCCCTGTTAACTTGGTACGACCAAAAATCCAAGGAGGGGATGTTAATGTGGAGATAGATTAGATAGCTAAGCGTAAAGTGACTTGGACTGTGAAAAGAATACGGGAGAAGTATCCACATTATTTCCTCCAAGTTAGTAAATTTCAAGGGCAAAATTCTTTTAAGGGGAGAAGAGTGTAGTACCCGCGTACTTTATTTTCGATTAAGCTGTTCATAATGCCGTTTTACATTATAAAAATCATATTTTATTAACGATACGAGTTAAATTATTATCGATGTTCCTGTGTGAGCGATAATTTTATTAAAAAGAATATTGTCACTATTAAAATTATTACAATTATTGTTATTAGTTTGAAAATTTATTCAATGATTTTCAATAAGCATTATTAACGATCATTAACAAGTACTCATTCAAGTAAGAACCCGAATACGATTAGGCTGTCAACCTTAGAACTAGTTCGATGTTTAATCAAACCTAGATATTTTTAGAAACAAGTAATCCATGGAAGGTTGTGTTATCAATTATGGGTTTAGAATTCGGGTTATGAATTACACTAGCGGTGCCAAGTATCGAACAGCTTGGAACAAAAATAGCAGGGAGGGGCATTTTTCTAATTTTGCCAAATCCCTTTTTCTCCTTTTTCCTTGTTGCGACCCCCCTAAACCCCGACATCTCGCTCTCTCCTCTCTGCTCTTCTTCTTCCTCCTCTCATTCTTCTCCATACATGCACCAGAAAAGCTCAAATTTGAGCAGATTTTTGCCACACAGCTGTAAATTCTACCCATTCGACATTCCCCTCAAGCTAGCCTCCATCTGGTGTAAAACCTGGGAAAACTGAGAAGAACCCACCACGTTTTTGGTGGGTTTGAGCACGAATTTGAGAGCCCAAACACTTGTAAAAGCTCAACCATGCAATCGAGTTGTTAACTAATCCAAATCCTCTATAAAATGGGGTTAAATTCGTAGCATCAGGCACCCATCTCAAATCAAGTCAGTGAGTGAGGTTTTGGGTAGAATTTGGGGTTCCATTTGCACGATTTGGGCACGGTTTGGGGACTAAGATGCGTGGTGAGCGAGAGCCGAAGGGTTCGTACCATTCGATCGCCTAGTGCCGAGCCAGCAGCTTCAAACGATCATCCAATCAAGATGGGGATTTCTTTACTCCTAATTATTACTATCTTCAAGGATTTTAATTAAATTTGGTTAGTGCATGTTGATTCTGAGCTTGGAAATCAGTTTGGATGAATTAGAATCGATATTGAGAAATTCAAGCATGATACTGATTTTGGGTAAGATTGCATGTTGATTTGATGTATGGTTGAATGAATTGGTTAGTTGAAGATTTTGGAATAAATAGAATGTGCTGTAGGACAGTTATAGTAGCAGTTTATCACACTTGAATCATGTTTTGAAGACTAAAGAGGCTAATTGAGTAATTAAAATAATGGTTGAGTAAACTGAATTGGGTCTAAGGATTGTGGCTAAATCAGTTTGGGCATGATTAATAGTCTATTTGTAGTAATTACAATGGAATATTATGCCTATGGATATTGGTTTGCAAACTAGAAATCAAAATATTGGTTTAAAGGCTCTACTACATCGGTTAATACACTTAAACTCTATGTTGGTTATTAAGCATGAGTGTTATGCCAATATATGTTTATTCTATGTATTATGGGTTTGTGATGCCAATATTGAACTGAGCTTGGCAGTTGGATGGTTTGAGGTGGAACCAATGAGAAATATGAGGTTCTTGTGGTCGGTGTTGTGTAAGGAAGGAGCCTGGGTTGTGAATTGCAGGAACCGTGTGGATTGCAAGGCCATGTGTGGCTCATCGGGCAGAATCTGCCAAGTCGTACTATGAAGTGTGTGAATGTGCTATGTGCGGACCCCTTTTCCCCCAATGTGCTACGTGACACAATATGACCAATTCTTGAAATTTTAGACGTCTTTTAAAAGAAGGGTCGTTTTGAAAGCTTGTTTTCATGATTATGAATTCTTTTAAATACTTACCAATTGCTTGATGGTTTATGAAGATGTTTGTACCCTAAACGAAATCCTAAACCATCGAACTACTCAGTGAGTGACTCGACTGAATAGTTGATAGATTTAGGAAGTTTAAAAGTGAACTAAAAGTGAGTTTGAAAATATTTTAAAGAAATGGTTTTTATATAACTTCACCTTGTGTTTAAAAGGATTTAAATGTCTTAAAAAAGGACATCTTAAGGTACTAATTATGAAATTTAGCTAATTTGTATGCTAGCTACTTATTTAAGTTTCGAGTTATGAGCTAGTAAAATCATTATAATTTTAAGAAGCATTTATGTTGAAAAATTATGGAGAAACCTTGATTGAATTATAAACAACCCAAGCACCTTAAATTTGGAATAGTGATAAGTTTGAAAACGTTTTAAGGCCTTAGTTCTTATGCATTCCCCTTTTTGGTTTTTAAAAAAAGGTTTGAAACGAACTGAAAAGTGGCATCGGAGAATTTTACTGTGAACCTGGTTTGAATTAAATGCTAACTAAGTACCTTAAGTTCCAAATGAGTTTCGATTTATGAGTTAGCAAACTTATTACATTTATAAGAAGTTTTAAGTTAAAAACGAAGTCAATTTTCGAGTCAGTAAACTTATTTCATTTATAAGAAGTTTTAAGTTAAAAACAAAGTCGATTTACGAGTTGGCAAACTTATTACGTTTATAAGAAGTTTTTAACTTAAAACGAAGTCGATTTACGAGTTACCAAACTTATTTCCTTTATAAGAAGTCTTAAGTTAAAAACGAAGTCGATTTATGAGTTAGCAAACTTATTCTGTTTGTATGAAGCTTTTAAGTTAAAAAAGAAGTCGATTTACGAGTTTGCAAGCTTATTACGTTTATATGAAGTTTTTAAGTTAAAAACAAATGAACTATAAACATTTCGAAAGGTTGTGGTCGTTTTGTTAAAAAGTAAGATTTTAGTAAAGTAATTGAAAAAGAGAAATGAAATATGTTTTAAAGGCTAAGTGCTAGGCAATTGGCTAGACCTTAAGGGTGGGAACTGGACGCAATGATGGCGTGAGCTGTTCCCGGGAACTGGACTCAAGGTATGATTACCTTGGTGTGAGCTGCTCCCTAGAAATATTATAATGTGTGACGCGTAATAAAACCTTGAGGGGGACTGGACTCAAGATATGATTATCTAGGTGTGAGCTGTTGCCCCACAGATGACAATATTGAAGTTAGAGCTGCTTTGCTATGATGCATTTTGGCCAAAAATTTAAGTACATATACCGTGGGGATAACGTGAGTTGTGAGTGACGATCTCACTTAGGGGCAGTGTAGATCTCCCCTAACCAACACAACAAGATATTTTTATTCTATGAGTAAGTTCCTAATAAATAAAAAATTGGCATGTTGCCATTTTAAGCATTTCAGAAAAGAAAGATTTGTAAAGGCCATTACGAGGCCATATTGAATAAGATTTGAAAGGCTTATAGGGGTCATTAGAGGACCATTATGAAAGAAGTTCTTTTGAAGAATATAAACCTCAAGGACAAGCAAAGTGTTTTTAAGAAAAGAAAGAAAGTTTTCACATGTACATATCTTGCACATATTTTATGAACGTATCTCCAAGTATAGTTAAATGAAGTTTCAAATGAAGTATGGTAACATCCTAGCAATGCAATGTACATTCAAGCTTTTCAATGTGCATATTCTATGGAAGAATGTTTCTTACCAAGTCTTTCCTACCAGTTTGGATGTTTCGAGAACCTATCGAAATAATTATAAGCTTTAAAGAAGTTGGCGTGAATTATAAACTATTCTTGAAATATATCAAGGGCCACTGTGTTTTCAAAAGTATGTTGAAAGTTTCATGCTCACTCTTCGTGCTTACTTGTTTATGTGCTTGAATGTTTGTTAAAAAGGGAGATTGGTCATTAAGGGCCTAGGGATGAATTGACGGACTAGGGGAATTCTTACTGAGCATGTGGTTGCTCATCCCTTTACTTATTCCCTTTTCCAGGTTTAGTTTAAGTAGGTATAAGAGATGTTTTGAAGTTATTTTGATGCCGACCCATCAGAAGTCTTTTGCCGGCTTTGCAAGTGTTGATGCCTACCACGTTGTAAATATTTAAGTTTATTGTCGTATGTGAAAGCATGTAGTCGACTTTATACCTGTATATATATTACTTTAACCCTTGTGTCGGTTGGATGACTTTTAGTAATCCCGAGCGGGTGGCCCGAGGTGATGGATTTAGTTATTCTAGTACATGTATTGTCTTATTACCAGTTTTCAGGTACCCTTAGCTGAGCTAAGACCCTAAAGCATTGCCAAAACAAGGGAAGTTGTTGCTGTTTCATTTTAGAATGCATATCTAAATGCTAATCTGAACCCTCAATCTTCAAGAGCCTTGCGGATTTCCCTCCAGGAAGTCCTGGCGGTGTGACCCCACCTTGGGTTGGGGGCGTGACATTAGGTTGTATCAGAGCCATAGGTTTGCATTATGCATTTAGATATGATAATAGGCATGTGCTGTGTGACATACGTGACTTATGTGCTTTTGTGATCGTGTCTTGCTTGGTATTACTCGTATTAACAAGGGTATAACTTATAATATGTATGTGTACGCTAGTTCTCCCCTTACTAATATTGTAGTAGTGTGGGATGATTTTCCACATCGTCGATTACTTTTATCTACGTTTCTGGTGGGCCGCATGGAATGCGATCATATTTTGGCATGCAATGGAGGTGCACAGCCAAAGAGTACCCCACAGGATCAACCAAAGTGAATAGGTCGCATGGTTTATAAGGAAGATACCTTTGGATGGGAGATGGAAGGAGGTAACCCTCACCTTACAACACTAGAGTGTCAGCAAATGGGACGTCTCTTCACTGAAAGGCCTTACGCTGAGCGCTATAAGCGAGTTGCCACAATGTGGGTACGTCGGATGGATGCTTATAGGACGTACTACCCCTGAGGATTACAAGCTACCATGCTCAGAATGAGAGAGCCAGTAGATGAAACACCCAACATAGAGTATGCTCCCACTACGGTATTGCAAGAGCAACTAGCCCCTAACCATGATCAATCTAAAAGCCCAGGTGAATCCATGGATGATAACTTTTCTGGGGATTACACTTCAGATGAAGAGTAGAGTAAGGTAGCGTGAACCAAGTTCATGAACATTAAGTTGTATAAGAATAGCCTAGATGTAAGCCTTTTAAGTTGTTTCCTTTAAATGTGAAGCATTAGGACAATGAAGAGTGCTCACTGATCCTTATGTCTCACTAGTATTGTCCAAATGAAATAAATATGAATGGGTACCTTTTGAGTGTTATGTTTGCACTAGTTTTTTTAAACGTGTACATGGATTTCCCTTCAGTAAGATGTAATGTGCATGTATGACTATGTGAACGTTGAACGGAAGCTAAACTTATGGCTATACATAACACCTCTCCTCCACTTACGAATCATCCCATTAGCCAAGGGATTATGCCCCTACAAGTCCTGGATTGGTTGAGATATTAACACCCAATTGAAGGAGGGACTAAGTAAACTTTTGTATGAACGTGTGACAGATGCCTCCATGATGCGAACAAATCCCAGAACCCACTGCCATGGAGATGATATGTCAGTTTAATAAGCTTAAACCTCATAAGTTTGAAGGTGGGAATGATCCTATGGTATATGAGGAATGGCTTAGGAGAATGGAGAACTTGTTTGAAATAATGGAATGCCCTAAGAGGTTTAAAGTGCAACTGGCCACCTATCAATTTGAAAGAGAAGCTGAATTCTGGCGGGGAACAGTGGAACCTAGGGCAGGTGAAACTGCATTAACCTGGAACCCATTAAAAGCTTTGATGGACACTCAATATTACCCTCAAGATGTAAGAAGGGTTAAGGAATAGGAGTTCTTATGCTTGAAGCAAGGAGAAATAAGCGTAATAAAATATGCAGTGAAGTTCAATGAGCTGAGCCGTTTTGCACCAAATCAAGTGACCACCAAAGAAATGAGAATGGACCACTTCAAATAGAGATTAAAAGGAGAAGTGAAGCAAATAATAGCGGGGTATGCATATGCCAGGTTTCAAGAAATGTATAAAAAGGCTGTGAAAGTAGCCTGCATCCTCAATGAGACCAAAGTTAAAAATAAAGAAAAAGGACAAGTAAAGGGAGAATTTAGCCTGGAGGATCCAACTCTCAGGGAAACAGGAACTTTAGGAGGTTTAAATCCGAGAAGCAATAGGACAAAGGAAAATAGACCGCCCAATGAAAACCGAGAAAAACGTGTGACCAGTGTGGATGTCAACACCCTGGCCCATGGAGAAACTTTACGAGCCCGTGTTTTGGATGTGGTGATATGGGTCACAAAGTCGCCAATTGCCCAAAGGCCACATGGAACATTCTGGGTAATATTCAGAGATCCGAAATAGAGATTGACCTCGCGGCACAACGAGGTCGCCCACCAGCTGGTGCTCCCTCAGGAGGCAATAGAAATAACCAGAATGCACTAGCTGTAGTCGGCTACTTAGCTAGAAGGAAAAGAGACTGGGGAACCCACTAAAACAATGTCAAGTATTCTTCTTGTTGTTAAGCCACTTTACGCCCTCATCCTACCTGATTCTGGTGCTACTCGCTCTTTTGCTGCCCTTGATTTGCAAAGAAACCTGTTGGTAAGCCTCATGAGATGCAATACGACTTTATATGACTGCTCCCTTGGGAACTATCTATCATACCAATCTTACCATTAGAGATTGTGTTGTTATTGTACGAGGGAAAACCCATGCATATGCATATTTATGTGTGTGTGTGTGTGTAT
>JAKOGI010004807.1:0-20314 GCA_029747015.1 Carnegiea gigantea | reverse complement strand
AACTGACCAGGACGTGGAAAAAGCATCCAAATCAGGCCATCCGCCTATGTTCAGTCGAAATTACCGAAATTCCCCAACGGACGCCTCGCGGCCCAGAAAAACACATCAGAGGCCCCTTTTTACTGCAACGCACGGACGAAACCCCATGCATGCACGGGGCGATGAAGGTGGTCGAGCTACAGTCCGTAACGCACGCTTAGGTGGCCTCTTCCGAGTTGTCAGTTACGAACTTGCGACCTCTTTGGAGCCGGAGTGCTTTATGCGCAACTCAGCAGCCGCGTACCCTCAATGAAACATTTGTTCCGCAAGAATTCGATGGGTGCGATCATACTAGCACTAATGCACCGGATCCCATCAGAACTCCGCAGTTAAGCGTGCTTGGGCGAGAGTAGTACGGGGATGGGTGACCTCCTGGGAAGTCCTCGTGTTGCACCCCTTTTTCGTTGTTTTTTCTTTCTCAAAACCACCGATCTTTCTCGTTTCATTTGCTGCGGCCGCCGGGTGAGGACTGACCAGGACGAGGAAAAAGCTTCCAAATCAGGCCTTCCGTCCTTGTTCAATCGAAATTAGCGAAATTCCTTTACGGACGCCGCCTGGCACTGAAAACCACATTGGAGGCCCCTTTTTACTGCAACACACGGACGAAACCCAATGCTCGCACGGGGCGATGAAGGCGGTCGAGCCACCGTCCGTAACGAACTCTTAGCTCGCCGCTTCCGAGCTGTCAGTCACGAACTGGCGAACTCTTTAGATTTGGCGCGATGTATGAGCGACTCGGCAGCCGCGCGCACTCTATAAAAGATTGTTCCACCAGGTTCTAATGGGTGCGATCATCCCAGCACTAATACACCGGATCCCATCAGAACTGCGCAGTTAAGCGTGCTTGGGCGAGAGTAGTACTGGGATGGGTGACCTCCTGGGAAGTCCTCCTGTTGCCCCCCTTTTTCGTTGTTTTTTCTTTCTCAAAACCACCGATCTTTCTCGTTTCATGTGCTGCGGCCGTCGGATGAGGACTGACCAGGACGAGGAAAAAGCTTCCAAATCAGGCCTTCCGTCCTTGTTCAATCGAAATTACCGAAGTTCCTTTACGGACGCCGCCTGGCACTGAAAACCACATTAGAGGCCCCTTTTTACTGCAACACACGAACGAATCCCAATGCTCGCACGGGGCGATGAAGGCGGTCGAGCTACCGTCCGTAACGAACTCTTAGCTCGCCGCTTCCGAGCTGTCAGTTGCGAACTTGCGAACTCTTTAGATTTTGCGCGATGTATGAGCAACTCGGCAGCCGCGTGCACTCTATAAAAGATTTGTTCCGCCAGACTCTGATGGGTGCGATCATCCCAGCACTAATGCACCGGATCCCATCAGAACTGCGCAGTTAAGCGTGCTTGGGCGAGAGTAGTGGTAGGATGGGTGACCTCCTGGGAAGTCCCCGTGTTGCACCCCCTTTTCGTTGTATTTTTCTTCCTTAAAAGCGCCGATCTTTCTCGTTTCATCTGCTGCGGCCGTCGGATGAGAACTGACCAGGACGAGGAAAAAGCATCCAAGTCAGGCCTTCCGCCCATGTTCAGTTGAAATTACGAATTCCCCTACGGACGCGTCCAGGCCCTGAAAACCACATCAGAGGTCATTTTTTTATACAAACACACGGACGAAACCCCATGCATTGCACGGGGCGATGAGGGTGGTCGAGCGCACCGTCCGTAAGAACTCTCTAAGCTCGACGCTTCCGAGCTGTCAGGGTACGAACTGCCCCGAACCTTTTTGAGCCGGCGGTGCACTGTATTGCACAAATCAACGGCGCTCGCCCTCAATGAAAAATTTGTTCTTCGCAAAGGAATCCAATGGGTGCGATCATCCCAGCACTAATGCACGAATCCCATAAGACATTGCGCAATTAAGCGGGCTTTGGGCGAGAGTGAGAGTGGAGAGCAGTACTAGGATGGGTGACCCCCTGGGAAGTCCTCGTGTTGCACCCCTTTTTCGTTATTTTTTTTTTCTTAAAAGCACCGGTCTTTCTCGTTTCATTTGCTGCGGCCGTCGGATGGGAACTGACCGGGACGGGGAAAAAGCTTTCAAATCAGGCCTTCCGCCCTTGTTCACTCGAAATTACCGAAATTCCTCCACGGACGCCTCCTGGCACCGAAAACCACATTAGAGGCCCTTTTTTACTGCAACACACGGACGAAACCCAATGCTCGCACGGGGCGATGAAGGCGGTCGAGCTACAGTCCGTAACGCACTCTTAGCTCGCCGCTTTCCGAGCAGTCAGTTAGGAAACTTGCGAACTCTTCTAGATTTGGCGCGATCTATGAGCGACTCGGCAGCCGCCGTGCACTTCTATAAAAGATTTGTCTCCGCCAGAAGATTCTAATGGGTGCGATCATTCCAGCATTAATGCCACCGGGATCCCATTCAGAAGCCTGCGCAGTTAAGCGTGCTTGGGCGAGAGAGTAGTACTAGGATGGGTGACCTCCTGGGAAGTCCTCGTGTTGAACCCCCTTTTCGTTGTTTTTTCTTCCATAAAAGCGTCGATCTTTCTCGTTTCATCTGCTGCGGCCGTCGGATGAGAACTGACCAGGACGAGGAAAAAGCATCCAAGTCAGGCCTTCGCCCATGTTCACTTGAAATTACCGAAATTCCCCTACGGATGCGTCCAGGCCCTGAAAACCACATCAGAAGTCGTTTTTAAACAAAAACACACGGACGAAACCCCATGCATGCACGGGGCGATGAGGGTGGTCGAGCTACCGTCCGTAAAGCACTCTTAGCTCGCCGCTTCCGAGCTGCCAGTTACGAACTTGCGATCTCTTCGGCGCTGGCGTGCTGTATGCACAACTCAACGGCCGCTCACCCTCAATGAAAGATTTGTTTCGCAAGAATCCAATGGGTGCGATCATCCCAGCACTAATGCACCGGATCCCATCAGAAATGCGCAATTAAGCGTGCTTGGGCGAGAGTAGTATTAGGATGGGTGACCCCCTGGGAAGTCCTCGTGTTGCACCCCTTTTTCGTTATTTTTTTCTTTCTTAAAAGCACCTGTCTTTCTCGTTTCATTTGCTGCGGCCGTCGGATGGGAACTGACCGGGGCGAGGAAAAAGCTTTCAAAACAGGCCTTCCCCCCTTCTTCACTCGAAATTACCGAAATTCCTCCACGGACGCCTCCTGGCACTGAAAACCACATTAGAGGCCCCTTTTTGCTGCAACACACGGACGAAACCCAATGCTCGCACGGGGCGATGAAGCCGGACGAGCTACCGTCCGTAACGCACTCTTAGCTCACCACTTCCGAGCAGTCAGTTAGGAACTTGCGAACTCTTTAGATTTGGCGCGATCTATGAGCGACTCGGTAGCCGCGTACACTCTATAAAAGACTTGTTCCGCCAGATTCCGATGGGTGCGATCATACCATCACTGATGCACCGGATCCCATCAGAACTCCGCAGTTAAGCGTGCTTGGGCGAGAGTAGTGCTAGGATGGGTGACCTCATGGGAAGTCCTCGTGTTGCACCCCTTTTTCGTTGTTTTTTTCTTTCTTAGAAGCGCCGATCTTTCTCGTTTCATGTGCTGTGGCCAGCGGATAAGAACTGACCAGGACGTGGAAAAAGCATCCAAATCAGGCCATCCGCCTATGTTCAGTCGAAATTACCGAAATTCCCCTACGGACGCCTCGTTGCCCTGAAAAACACATCAGAGGCCCCTTTTTACTGCAACGCACGGACGAAACCCCATGCATGCACGGGGCGATGAAGGGGGTCGAGCTACCGTCCGTAACGCACGCTCAGCTCGCCTCTTCCGAGTTGTCAGTTACGAACTTGCGACCTCTTTGGAGCCGGCGTGCTTTATGCGCAACTCAGCGGTCGCGTACCCTCAATGAATCATTTGTTCCGCAAGAATTCGATGGGCGCGATCATACCAGCACTAATGCACCGGATCCCATCAGAACTCCGCAGTTAAGCGTGCTTGGGCGAGAGTAGTACTGGGATGGGTGACCTCCTGGGAAGTCCTCCTGTTGCACCCCCTTTTCATTGTTTTTTTCTACCTTAAAAGCGCCGATCTTTCTCGTTTCATCTGCTGCGGCCGTCGGATGAGAACTGACCAGGACGAGGAAAAAGTATCCAATTCAGGCCTTCCGCCCATGTTCACTTGAAATTACCGAAATTCCCCTACGGACTCATCCAGGCCCTGAGAACCTCATCAGAGGTCGTTTTTTAATACAACACACGGACGAAACCCCATGCATGCACGGGGCGATGAGGGTGGTCGAGCTACTGTCCGTAACGCACTCTTAGCTCGCCGCTTCCGAGCTGGCAGTTACGAACTTGCGATCTCTTTGGAGCTGGCGTGCTGTATGCACAACTCAACGGCCGCTCACCCTCAATGAAACATTTGTTTCGCAAGAATCCAATGGGTGCGATCATCCCAGCACTAATGCTCCGGATCCCATCAGAAATGCGCAATTAAGCGTGCTTGGGCGAGAGTAGTACTAGGATGGTTGACCCCCTGGGAAGTCCTCGTGTTGCACCCCTTTTTCGTTATTTTTTTCTTTCTTAAAAGCACCGGACTTTCTCGTTTCATTTACTGCGGCAGTCGGATGGGAACTGACCGGGACGAGGAAAAAGCTTTCAAACCAGGCCTTCCGCCCTTGTTCACTCGAAATTACCGAAATTCCTCCACGGACGCCTCCTGGCACTGAAAACCGCATTAGAGGCCCCTTTTTACTGCAACACACGGACGAAACCCAATGCTCGCACGGGGCGAGGAAGGCGGTCGAGCTACCGTCCGTAACGCACTCTTAGCTCGCCGCTTCCGAGCTGTCAGTTACGAACTCGCGAACTCTTTAGATTTGGCGCGATCTATGAGCGACTCGGCAGCCGCGTACACTCTATAAAAGACTTGTTCCGCCATATTCCGGTGGGTGCGATCATACCAGCACTGATGCACCGGATCCCATCAGAACTCCGCAGCTAAGCGTGCTTGGGCGAGAGTAGTGCTAGGCTGGGTTACCTCCTGGGAAGTCCTCGTGTTGCACCCCTTTTTCGTTGTTTTTTTCTTTCTTAGAAGCGCCGATCTTTCTCGTTTCATTTGCTGTGGCCAGCGGATGAGAACTGACCAGGACGTGGGAAAAGCATCCAAATCAGGCCATCCGCCTATGCTCAGTCGAAATTTCCGAAATTCCCTTACGGAGGCCTCGTGGCCCTGAAAAACACATCGGAGGCCCCTTTTTACTGCAACGCGCGGACGAAACCTCATGCATGCACGAGGCGATGAAGGTGGTCGAGCTACCGTCCGTAACGCACGCTTAGCTCGCCTCTTCCGATTTGTCAGTTACGAACTTGCGACCTTTTTGGAGCCAGCGTGCATTATGCGCAACTCAGCGGCCGCGCAGCCCCAATGAAACATTTGTTCCGCAAGAATTCGATAGTTGCGATCATACCAGCACTAATGCACCGGATCCCATCAGAACTCCGCAGTTAAGCGTGCTTGGCCGAGAGTAGTACTGGGATGGGTGGCCTCCTGGGAAGTCCTCGTGTTGCACCCCTTTTTCGTTGTTTTTTCTTTCTCAAAACCACCGATCTTTCTCGTTTCATTTGCTGCGGCAGCCGGATGAGGACTGACCAGGACGAGGAAAAAGCTTCCAAATCAGGCCTTCCGTCCTTGTTCAATCGAAATTACCGAAATTCCCTTACGGACGCCGCCTGGCGCTGAAAACCACATTAGAGGCCCCTTTTTACTGCAACTCACGAACGAAACCCCGTGCTCGCACGGGGCGATGAAGGCGGTCGAGCTACCGTCCGTAACGAACTCTTAGCTCGCCGCTTCTGAGCTGTCAGTTACGAACTTGCGAACTCTTTAGATTTGGCGCGATGTATGAGCGACTCGGCAGCCGCGTTCACTCTATAAAAGATTTGTTCCGCCAGATTCTAATGGGTGCGATCATCCCAGCATTAATGCACCGGATCCCATCAGAACTGCACAGTTAAGCGTGCTTGGGCGAGAGTAGTACTAGGATGGGTGACCTCCCCTGGGAAGGTGGTCCTTCGTGTTTGCGCCCCTTTCTTTTCGTTGTTTTGGTTTCTTCTTAAAGCCCGAATCTTTCTCGTTTCATCGCTGTCGTCCGTCGGATGAGAACTGACCAGCACGAGGAAAAAGCATCCAAGTCAGGCTTTCCGCCCATGTTCACTTGAAATTACCGAAATTCCCCTACGGACGCGTCCAGGCCCTGAAAACCACATCAGAGGTCGTTGTTTAATACAACACACGGACGAAACCCCATGCATGCACGGGGCGATGAGGGTGGTCGAGCTACCGTCCGTAACGCACTCTTAGCTCGCCGCTTCCGAGCTGCCATTTACGAACTTGCGATCTCTTTGGAGCTGGCGTGCTGTATGCACAACTCAACGGCCGCTCACCCTCAATGAAATGTTTGTTCCGCAAGAATCCAATGGGTGCGATCATCCTCAGCACTAAATGGCAACCGAATCCCATCATAAAGCGCAATTAAGCGGCTTGTGCGGAGTAAGTACTAGATGGGTGACCCCCTGGGAACTCCTCGTGTTGCACCCCTTTTCGTTATTTTTCTCTTTTCTTAAAAGCACAGGCTTTCTCGTTTCAATTTGCATGCGGCCGTCGGAACTGGGAACTGACGCGGGGCGAGAAAAGCTTTTAAATCAGGCCTTCCGCCCGTGTTCGCTCTTGAAATTACCGATCATCCTCCACGGACTCCTCCTGGCATGAAAACCACATTAGAGGCCCCTTTTTACTGCAACACACGGATGAAACCCAATGCTCGCACGGGGCGATGAAGGCGGACGAGCTACCGTCCGTAACGCACTCTTAGCTTGCCACTTCCGAGCAGTCAGTTAGGAACTTGCGAACTCTTTAGATTTGGCGCGATCTATGAGCGACTCAGCAGCCGCGTACACTCTATAAAAGACTTGTTCCGCCAAATTTCGATGGGCGCGATCATACCAACACTGATGCACCGAATCCCATCAGAACTCCGCAGTTAAGCGTGCTTGGGCGAGAGTAGTGCTAGGATGGGTGACCTCCTGGGAAATCCTCGTGTTGCACCCCTTTTTCGTTGTTTTTTTCTTTCTTAGAAGCGCCGATCTTTCTCGTTTCATTTGCTGTGGCCAGCGGATAAGCACTGGCCAGGACGTGGAAAAAGCATCCAAATCAGGCCATCTGCCTAAGTTCAGTCGAAATTACCGAAATTCCCCTACGGATGCCTCGTGGCCCTGAAAAACACATCAGAGGCACCTTTTTACTGCAACGCACGGACGAAACCCCATGCATGCACGGGGCGATGAAGGTGGTCGAGGTACCGTCCGTAACGCACGCTTAGCTCGCCTCTTTCGAGTTGTCAGTTACGAACTTGCGACCTCTTTGGAGCCGGCGTGCTTTATGCGCAACTCAGCGGTCGCGTACCCTCAATGAATCATTTGTTCCGCAAGAATTCGATGGGCGCGATCATACCAGCACTAATGCACCGGATCCCATCAGAACTCCGCAGTTAAGCGTGCTTGGGCGAGAGTAGTTCTGGGATGGGTGACCTCCTGGGAAGTCCTCGGGTTGCACCCCTTTTTCGTTATTTTTTTCTTACTTAAAAGCACCGGTCTTTCTCGTTTCATTTGCTGCGGCCGTCGGATGGGAACTGACCGGGACGAGGAAAAAGCTTTCAAATCAGGCATTCCGCCCTTGTTCACACGAAATTACCGAAATTCCTCCACGGACGCCAGATTCCGATGGGTGCGATCGTACCAGCACTGATGCACCGGATCCCATCACAACGCCGCAGTTAAGCGTGCTTGGGCGAGAGTAGTGCTATGATGGGTGACCTCCTGGGAAGTCCTCGTGTTGCACTCCTTTTTCGTTGTTTTTTCCTTCTTAGAAGCGCCGATCTTTCTCGTTTCATTTGCTGTGACCAGCGGGTAAGAACTGACCAGGACGTGGAAAAAGCATCCAAATCAGGCCATCCGCCTATGTTCAGTCGAAATTACCGAAATTCCCCCACGGACGCCTCGTGGCTCCGAAAAACGCATCAGAGGCCCATTTTTACTGCAACGCACGGACGAAACCCCATGCATGCACGGGGCGATGAAGGTGGTCGAGCTACCGTCCGTAACGCACGCTTAGCTCGCCTCCTGCGTGTTGTCAGCTACGAACTTGCGACCTCTTTGGAGCCGGCGTGTTTTATGCGCAACTCAGCGGCCGCGTACCCTCAATGAAACATTTGTTCCGCAAGAATTCGATGGGTGCGATTGTACCAGCACTAATGCACCGGATCCCATCAGAACTCCGCAGTTAAGCGTGTTTGGGCGAGAGTAGTACTGGGATGGGTGACCTCCTGGGAAGTCCTCGTGTTGCACCCCTTTTTCGTTGTTTTTTCTTTCTCAAAACCACCGATCGTTCTCGTTTCATTTGCTGCGGCCGCCGGATGCGGACTGACCAGGACGAGGAAAAAGCTTCCAAATCAGGCCCTACGTCCCTGTTCATTCGAAATTACCGAAATTCCTTTACGGACGCCGCCTGGCACTGAAAACCACATTAGAGGCCCCTTTTTACTGCGACACACGGACGAAACCCAATGCTCGCACGGGGCGATGGAGGCGGTCGAGCTACCGTCCGTAACGAACTCTTAGCTCGCCGCTTCCGAGCTGTCAGTTACGAACTTGCGAACTGTTTAGATTTGGCGCGATGTATGGGCGACTCGGCAGCCGCGTGCACTCTATAAAAGATTTGCTCCTCCAGATTCTAATGAGTGCGATCAACCCAGCATTAATGCACTGGATCCCATCAGAACTGTGCAGTTAAGTGTGCTTGAGCGAGAGTAGTACTAGGATGGGTGGCCTGGGAAGTCCTCCTGTTGCACCCCCTTTTCGTTGTTTTTTTCTACCTTAAAAGCGCCGATCTTTCTCGTTTCATCTGCTGTGGCCGTCGGATGAGAACTGACCAGGACGAGGAAAAAGCATCCAAGTCAGGCCTTCCGCCCATTTTCACTTGAAATTACCGAAATTCCCCTACGGACGCGTCCAGGCCCTGAAAACCACATCAGAGGTCGTTTTTTTAATACAACACACGGACGAAACCCCATGCATGCACGGGGCGATCAGGGTGGTCGAGCTACCGTCCGTAACGCACTCTTAGCTCGCCGCTTCCGAGCTGCCAGTTACGAACTTGCGATCTCTTTGGCGCTGGCGTGCTGTATGCACAACTCAACGGCCGCTCACCCTCAATGAAACATTTGTTCCGCAAGAATCCAATGGGTGCGATCATCCCAGCACTAATGCACCGGATCCCATCGGAAATGCGCAATTAAGCGTGCTTGAGCGGGAGTAGTACTAGGATGGATGACCCCCTGGGAAGTCCCCGTGTCCCACCCCTTTTTCGTTATTTTTTTCTTTCTTAAAAGCACCGGTCTTTCTCGTTTCATTTGCTGCGGCCGTCGGATGGGAACGGACGGGGACAGGAAAAAGGCTTCAAATCAGCCTTCCGCCCTTGTTCCTCGAAATTACCGAATTACTCCACGGCACGGGGGCCTCCTGGCAACTGAAAACCACATTAGAGGCCCTTACTGAACAACACGGACGAAACCCAAATTGCCCGGTCAGGGGGCGATGAAGGCGGTCCGAGCTACCTCCGTAACGCGCCTCTTACTAGCCGCTTCCGAGCTTCAGTTACAACTTTCGAACTTCTTTAGATTGGCGCGATCTATGACGACTTCGGCAGCCGCGTACCTCTATAAAAGACTTGTTCCGCCAGATTCCGATGGGGGCGATCATACCAGCACTGATGCACCGGATCCCATCAGAACCCCGCAGTTAAGCGTGCTTGGGCGAGAGTAGTGCTAGGATGGGTGAACTCCTGGGAAGTCCTCGTGTTGCACCCCTTTTTCGTTATTTTTTTCTTTCTTAAAAGCACCGGTCTTTCTCGTTTCATCTGCTGCGGCCGTCAGATGGGAACTGACCGGGACGAGGAAAAAGCTTTCAAATCAGGCCTTCCGCCCTTGTTCGCTCGAAATTACCGAAATTCCTTCCCGGACGCCTCCTGGCACTGAAAACCACATTAGAGGCCCCTTTTTACTGCAACACACGGACGAAACCCAATGCTCGCACGGGGCGTTGAAGGCGGTCGAGCTACCGTCCGTAATGCGCTCTTAGCTCGCCGCTTCCGAGCTGTCAGTTACGAACTTGCGAACTCTTTAGATTTGGCGCGATCTATGAGCGACTCGGCAGCCGCGTACACTCTATAAAAGACTTGTTCCGCCAGATTCCAATGGGTGCGATCATACCAGCAGTGATGCACCGGGTCCCATCAGAACTCCGCAGTTAAGCGTGCTTCGGCGAGAGTAGTGCTAGGATGGGTGCCCTCCTGGGAAGTCCTCGTGTTGCACCCCTTTTTCGTTGTTTTTTCTTTCTTAGAAGCGCCGATCTTTCTCGTTTCATTTGCTGTGGCCAGCGGACAATAAGACTGACCAGTGGACGTGAAAAAGCATCAAAAAATCGGCCATCCGCCTATGTTCAGTCGAAATTACCGAAATTCCCCTACGGACGCCCTCGTGGCCCTGACTCAAAACAATCAGAGGCCCCTTTTTACTGCAACGCACGGACGAAACCCCATGCATGCACGGGGCTATGAATGGTGGTCGGCTACCGTCCGTATCGCACGCTTTAGCTTCGCCTCTTTCCCAGTTGCAGTTCCGACTTGCAACCTCTTGAGCCGGCGTGCTTTATGCGCAACTCAGGGCGGCCGCGTACCCTCAATTAATCATTTGTTCCGCAAGTAATTCGATGGCGCGATCATAACCCAGCACTAATGCCCGTATCCCATCAGAACTGCGCAGTTAAGCGTGCTTGGACGAGAGTAGTACTAGGATGCGTGACCTCCCGGGAAGTCCTCGTGTTGCACCCCCTTTTCGTTGTTTTTTTCTACCTTAGAAGCGCCGATCTTTCTCGTTTCATCTGCTGCGGCCGTCGGATGAGAACTGACCAGGACGAGGAAAAGCATCCAAGTCAGGCCTTCCGCCCATGTTCACTTGAAATTACCGAAATTCCCCTACGGACTCGTCCAGGCCCTGAAAACCACATCAGAGGCCGTTTTTTAATACAACACACGGACGAAACCCCATGCATGCACGGGGCGATGAGGGTGGTCGAGCTACCGTCCGTAACGCAGTCTTAGCTCGCCGCTTCCGAGCTGCCAGTTACGAACTTGCGATCTCTTTGGAGCTGGCGTGCTGTATGCACAACTCAACGGCCGCTCACCCTCAATGAAACATTTGTTCCGCAAGAATCCAATGGGTGCGATCATCCCACCACTAATGCACCGAATCCCATCAGAAATGCGCAATTAAGCGTGCCTGGGCGAGAGTAGTACTAGGATAGGTGACCCCCTGGGAAGTCCTCGTGTCGCACCCCTTTTTCGTTATTTTTTCTTTCTTAAAAGCACCGGTCCTTCTCGTTTCATTTGCTGCGGCCGTCGGATGGGAACTGACCGGGACGAGGAAAAAGCTTTCAAATCAGGCCTTCCGCCCTTGTTCACTCGAAATTACCGAAATTCCTCCACGGACGCCTCCTGGCACTGAAAATCACATTAGAGGCCCCTTTTTACTGCAACACACGGACGAAACCCAATGCTAGCACGGGGCGATGAAGGCGGTCGAGCTACCGTCCGTAACGCACTCTTAGCTCGCCGCTTCCGAGCTGTCAGTTACGAACTCGCGAACTCTTTAGATTTGGCGTGATCTATGAGCGACTTGGCAGCCGCGTACACTCTATGAAAGACATGTTCCGCCAGATTCCGATGGGTGCGATCATACCACCACTGATGCACCGGATCCCATCAGAACTCCGCAGTTAAGCGTGCTTGGGCGAGAGTAGTGCTAGGATGGGTGACCTCCTGGGAAGTCCTCGTGTTGCACCCCTTTTTCATTGTTTTTTTTTTTTCTTAGAAGCGCCGATCTTTCTCGTTTCATTTGCTGTGGCCAGCGGATGAGAACTGACCAGGACGTGGAAAAAGCATCCAAATCAGGCCATCCGCCTATGCTCAGTCGAAATTTCCGAAATTCCCCTACGGAGGCCTCGTGGCCCTGAAAAACACATCGGAGGCCCCTTTTTACTGCAACGCACAGACGAAACCTCATGCATGCACGAGGCGATGAAGGTGGTCGAGCTACCGTCCGTAACGCACGCTTAGCTCGCCTCTTCCGATTTGTCAGTTACGAACTTGCGACCTTTTTGGAGCCAGCGTGCATTATGCGCAACTCAGCGGCCGCGCAGCCCCAATGAAACATTTGTTCCGCAAGAATTCGGTGGTTGCGATCATACCAGCACAATGCACGGGATCCCATCAGAACTGCGCAGTTAAGCGTGCTTGGGCGAGAGTAGTACTGGGATGGGTGACCTCCTGGGAAGTCCTCGTGTTGCACCCCTTTTTCGTTGTTTTTCTTTCTCAAAACCACCGATCTTTCTCGTTTCATTTGCTGCGGCCGCCGGATGAGGACTGACCAGGACGAGGAAAAAGCTTCCAAACCAGGCCTTCCGTCCTTGTTCAATCTGAAATTACCGAATTCCGTTACGACGCCGCCTTGGTGCTGAAAACCCATTAGAGGCCCCTTTTACTGCTACTCAGAACCGAAACCCCATGGCTCGCACGGGGCGATGAAGGGCGTCGAGCTCACCGTCCCGTAACGAACTCTTACTCGCCGCTGTCCCTCCGAGCTGTCATTACACGACTTGCGACTCTTTATATTTGCGCGATGTATGATCGACTCGGGAGGCCGCGTGCACTCTATAAAAGATTTGTTCCGCCTGATTCTAATGGGTGCGATCATCCCAGCATTAATGCACCGGATCCCATCAGAACTGCGCAGTTAAGCGTGCTTGGGCGAGAGTGGTACTAGGATGGGTGACCTCCTGGGAAGTCCTCGTGTTGCACCCCCTTTTTGTTGTTTTTTTCTTCCTTAAAAAGCACCGATCTTTCTCGTTTCATCTACCCCCCTCCCCCCAAGAAAAAAACTCCCCCCCGCTTGGCGGCCGTCGGATGAGAACTGACCAGGACGAGGAAAAAGCATCCAATTCAGGCCTTCCGCCCATGTTCACTTGAAATTACCGAAATTCCCCTATGGACGCGTCCAGGCCCTGAAAACCACATCAGAGGTCGTTTTTTAATGCAACACACGGACGAAACCCCATGCATGCCCGGGGCGATGAGGGTGGTCGAGCTACCGTCCGTAACGCACTCTTAGCTCGCCGCTTCCGAGCTGCCAGTTACAAACTTGCGATCTCTTTGGAGCTGGCGTGCTGTATGCACAACTCAACGGCCGCTCACCCTCAATGAAACATTTGTTCCGCAAAAATCCAATGGGTGCGATCATCCCAGCCCTAATGCACCGAATCCCATCAGAAATGCGCAATTAAGCGTGCTTGGGCGAGAGTAGTACTAGGATGGGTGACCCCCTGGGAAGTCCTCGTGTTGCACCCCTTTTTCGTTATTTTTCTCTTTCTTAAAAGCACCGGTCTTTCTCGCTTCACTTGCTGCGGCCGTCGGATGGGAACTGACCGGGACGAGGAAAAAGCTTTCAAATCAGGCCTTCCGCCCTTGTTCACTCGAAATTACCGAAATTCCTCCGCGGACGCCTCCTGGCACGGAATACCACGTTAGAGGCCCCTTTTTACTGCAACACACGGACGAAACCCGATGCTCGCACGGGGCGATGAAGGCGGTCGAGTTACCGTCCGTAACGCACTCTTAGCTCGCCGCTTCCGAGCTGTCAGTTACGAACTTGCGAACTCTTTTGATTTGGCGCGATCTATGAGCGACTCGGCAGCCGCGTACACTCTGTAAAAGACCTGTTCCGCCAGATTCCGATGGGTGCGATCATACCAGCACTGATGCACCGAATCCATCAGAACTCCGCGTCAGTTAAGTCGTGCTTGGGCGAGATAATGCTTAGATGGGTGTCTCCGGGGAAAATCTCGTGTTGCAGCTCCCTTTTTCGTTGTTTTTTACTGGATTAGAAGCGCACGGGGGATATTTTCTCGTTTCATTTGCTGTGGCCAGCGGATAAGAACTGACCAGGACGTGGAAAAAGCATCCAAATCATGCCATCCGCCTATGTTCAGTCGAAATTACCGAAATTCCCCTACGGACGCCTCGTGGCCCTGAAAAACACATCAGAGGCCCCTTTTACAGCAACGCACGGACGAAACCCCATGCATGCACGGGGCGATGAAGGTGGTCGAGCTACCGTCTGTAACGCACGCTTAGCTCGCCTCTTCCGAGTTGTCAGTTACGAACTTGCGACCTCTTTGGAGCCGGCGTGCTTTATGCACAACTCAGCGGTCGCGTACCCTCAATGAATCATTTGTTCCGCAAGAATTCGATGGGCGCGATCATACCAGCACTAATGCACCGGATCCCATCAGAACTCCGCAGTTAAGCGTGCTTGGGCGAGAGTAGTACTAGGATGGGTGACCCTCTGGGAAGTCCTCGTGTTGCACCCCTTTTTCGTTATTTTTTTCTTTCTTAAAAGCACCGGTCTTTCTCGTTTCATTTGCTGCGGCCGTCGGATGGGAACTGACCGGGACGAGGGAAAAGCTTTCAAATCAGGCCTTCCGCCCTTGTTCACTCGAAATTACCGAAATTCCTCCACGGACGCCAGATTCCGATGGGTGCGATCATACCAGCACTGATGCACCGGATCCCATCACAACGCCGCAGTTAAGCGTGCTTGGGCGAGAGTAGTGCTATGATGGGTGACCTCCTGGGAAGTCCTCGTGTTGCACTCCTTTTTCGTTGTTTTTTCCTTCTTAGAAGCGCCGATCTTTCTCGTTTCATTTGCTGTGCACAGCGGGTAAGAACTGACCAGGACGTGGAAAAAGCATCCAAATCAGGCCATCCGCCTATGTTCAGTCGAAATTACCGAAATTCCCCTACGGACGCCTCGTGGCTCCGAAAAACGCATCAGAGGCCCATTTTTACTGCAACGCACGGACGAGACCCCATGCATGCACGGGGCGATGAAGGTGGTCGAGCTACCGTCCGTAACGCACGCTTAGCTCGCCTCCTGCGAGTTGTCAGCTACGAACTTGCGACCTCTTTGGAGCCGGCGTGCTTTATGCGCAACTCAGCGGCCGCGTACCCTCAATGAAACATTGGTTCCGCAAGAATTCGATGGGTGCGATCATACCAGCACTAATGCACCGGATCCCATCAGAACTCCGCAGTTAAGCGTGGTTGGGCGAGAGTAGTACTGGGATGGGTGACCTCCTGGGAAGTCCTCGTGTTGCACCCTTTTTCGTTGTTTTTTCTTTCTCAAAACCACCGATCGTTCTCGTTTCATTTGCTGCGGCCGCCGGATGAGGACTGACCAGGACGAGGAAAAAGCTTCCAAATCAGGCCCTGCGTCCCTGTTCATTCGAAATTACCGAAATTCCGTTACGGACGCCGCCTGGCACTGAAAACCACATTAGAGGCCCCTTTTTACTGCGACACACGGACGAAACCCAATGCTCGCACGGGGCGATGAAGGCGGTCGAGCTACCGTCCGTAACGAACTCTTAGCTCGCCGCTTCCGAGCTGTCAGTTCCGAACTTGCGAACTCTTTAGATTTGGCGCGATGTATGAGCGACTCGGCAGCCGCGTGCACTCTATAAAAGATTTGCTCCTCCAGATTCTAATGAGTGCGATCAACCCAGCATTAATGCACCGGATCCCATCAGAACTGTGCAGTTAAGCGTGCTTGAGCGAGAGTAGTACTAGGATGGGAGGCCTGGGAAGTCCTCCTGTTGCACCCCCTTTTCGTTGTTTTTTCTACCTTAAAAGCGCCGATCTTTCTCGTTTCATCTGCTGCGGCCGTCGGATGAGAACTGACCAGGACGAAGAAAAAGCATCCAAGTCAGGCCTTCCGCCCATGTTCACTTGAAATTACCGAAATTCCTCTACGGACGCGTCCAGGCCCTGGAACCAATCAGAGGTCCGTGTTTTAATACAACACACGGACGAAACCCCATGCTGCACGGGCAATGAGGTGGTCGAGTTACCTCCGTAAGCAACTCATTATCTCTCTCGCTTTCGAGCTGCCAGTTACGAACTTGCGATCTCTTTGGAGCTGGCGTGCTGTATGCACAACTCAACGACCGCTCACCCTCAATGAAACATTTGTTCCGCAAGAATCCAATGGGTGCGATCATCCGAGCACTAATGCACCGGATCCCATCAGAAATGCGCAATTAAGCGTGCTTGGGCGAGAGTAGTACTAGGATGGGTGACCCCCTGGGAAGTCCTCGTGTTGCACCCCTTTTTCGTTATTTTTTTCTTTCTTAAGAGCACCGGTCTTTCTCGTTTCATTTGCTGCGGCCGTCGGATGGGACCTGACCGGGACGAGGAAAAAGCTTTCAAATCAGGCCTTCCGCCCTTGTTCACTCGAAATTACCGAAATTCCTCCACGGACGCCTCCTGGCACTAAAAACCACATTAGAGGCCCCTTTTTACTGCAACACACGGACGAAACCCAATGCTCGCACGGGGCGATGAAGGCGGTCTAGCTACCGTCCGTAACGCACTCTTAGCTCGCCGCTTCCGAGCTGTCAGTTACGAACTTGCGAACTCTTTAGATTTGGCGCGATCTATGAGCGACTCGGCAGCCGCGTATACTCTATAAAAGACTTGTTCCGCCAAATTCCGATGGGTGCGATCATACCAGCACTGATGCACCGGATCCCATCAGAACCCCGCAGTTAAGCGTGCTTGGGCGAGAGTAGTGCTAGGATGGGTGAACTCCTGGGAAGTCCTCGTGTTGCACCCCTTTTTCTTTATTTTTTTCTTTCTTAAAAGCACCGGTCTTTCTCGTTTCATCTGCTGCGGCCGTCGGATGGGAACTGACCGGCGACCGGAAAAAGCTTTCAAATCAGGCCTTCCGCCCTTGTTCTATCGAAATTAACCGAATTCCTCCCGACGCCAGATTTCCGATGGGTGAGATCATACCAGCACTGATGCGCCGGATCCCATCAGAACTCCGCAGTTAAGCGTGCTTGGGCGAGAGTAGTGCTAGGATGGGTGACCTCCTGGGAAGTCCTCGTGTTGCACCCCTTTTTCGTTCTTTTTCTTTCTTAGAAGCGCCGATCTTTCTCGTTTCATTTGCTGTGGCCAGCGGATGAGAACTGACCAGGACGTGGGAAAAGCATCCAAATCAGGCCAGCCGCCTATGTTCAGTCGAAATTACCGAAATTCCCCTACGGACGCGTCCAGGCCCTGAAAACCACATAAAAAACGGACCCTTTTTTGGCTGCAACGCTACGGACGAAACCCCATGCATGCACGGGGACCGCGATGAAGGTGGTCGAGCTAACCGTCCGTAACGCACCGTCTTAGCTCGCCGCTTCCGAGCTGTCAGTTACGACTTTGCGAACTCTTTAGATTTTGAGCGATCTGATGAGGACTGAAACGTGGCAGCCGCATACACTCTATAAAATACTTGTTTCCGCCAAATTCTAATGGGTGCGATCATCCCCACATTAATGCACCGGATCCCATCGGAACTGCGCAGTTAAGCGTGCTTGGGCGAGAGTAGTACTAGGATGGGTGACCTCCTGGGAAGTCCTCGTGTTGCACCCCCTTTTTGTTGTTTTTTTCTTCCTTAAAAGCGTCGATCTTTCTCGTTTCATCTGCTGCGGCCGTCGTATGAGAACTGACCCGGACGAGGAAAAAGCTTTCAAATCAGGCCTTCCGCCCTTGTTCTCTCGAAATTACCGAAATTCCTCCCCGGACGCCTCCTGGCACTGAAAACCACATTTGAGGCCCCTTTTTACTACAACACACGGACGAAACCCAATGCTCGGACGGGGCGATGAAGGCGGTCGAGCTATCGTCCGTAACGCACTCTTAGCTCCCCGCTTCCGAGCTGTCAGTTACGAACTTGCGAACTCTTTAGATTTGGCGCGATCTATGAGCGACTCGGCATCCGCGTACACTCTATAAAAGACTTGTTCCGCCCGATTCCGATGGGTGCGATCATACCAGCACTGATGCACCGGATCCCATCAGAACTCCGCAGTTGAGCGTGCTTGGGCGAGAGTAGTACTAGGATGGGTGACCTCCTGGGAAGTCCTCGTGTTGCACCCCTTTTTCGTTGTTTTTTTCTTTCTTAGAGGCGCCGATCTTTCTCGTTTCATTTGCGGTGGCCAGCGGATAAGAACTGACCAGGACGTGGAAAAAGCATCCAAATCAGGCCATCCGCCTATGTTCAGTCGAAATTACCGAAATTCCCCTACGGACGCCTCGTGGCCCTGAAAAACACATCAGAGGCTTCTTTTTACTACAACGCACGGACGAAACCCCATGCATGCACGGGGCGATGAAGGTGGTCGAGGTACCGTCCGTAACGCACGCTTAGCTCGCCTCTTCCTAGTTGTCAGTTACGAACCTGCGACCTCTTTGGAGCCGGCGTGCTTTATGCGCAGCTCAGCGGCCGCGTACCCTCAATGAAACATTTGTTCCGCAAGAATTCGACGGGTGCGATCATACCAGCACTAATGCACCGGATCCCATCAGAACTCCGCAGTTAAGCGTGCTTGGGCGAGAGTAGGACTGGGATGGGTGACCTCCTGGGAAGTCCTCGTGTTGCACCCCTTTTTCGTTGTTTTTTCTTTCTCAAAACCACCGATCTTTCTCGTTTCATTTGCTGCGGCCGCCGGATGAGGACTGAACAGGACGAGGAAAAAGCTTCCAAATCAGGCCTTCCGTCCTTGTTCAATCGAAATTACCGAAATTCCTATACGGACCTCGCCTGGCACTGAAAACCACATTAGAGGCCCCTTTTTACTGCAACACACGGACGAAACCCCGTGCTCGCACGGGGCGATGAAGGCGGTCGAACTACCGTCCGTAACGAACTCTTAGCTCTCCGCTTCCGAGCTGTCAGTTACGAACTTGCGAACTCTTTAGATTTGGCGCGATGTATGAGCGACTCGGCAGCCGCTTGCACTCTATAAAAGATTTGTTCCGCCAGATTCTAATGGGTGCGATCATCCTAGCATTAATGCACCGGATCCCATTAGAACTGCGCAGTTAAGCGTGCTTGGGCGAGAGTAGTACTAGGATGGGTGACCTCCTGGGAAGTCCTCGTGTTGCACCCCCTTTTGGTTGTTTTTTTCTTCCTTAAAAGCGCCGATCTTTCTCGTTTCATCTGCTGCAGCAGTCGGATGAGAACTGACCAGGATGAAGAAAAAGCATTCAAGTCAGGCCTTCCTCCCACGTTCACTTGAAATTACCGAAATTCCCCTACGGACGCGTCCAGGCCCTGAAAACCACATCGGAGGTCGTTTTTTAATACAACACACGGACGAAACCCCATGCATGCACGGGGCGGCGAGGGTGGTCGAGCTACCGTCCGTAACGCACTCTTAGCTCGCCGCTTCCGAGCTGCCAGTTACGAACTTGCGATCTCTTTGGAGCTGGCGTGCTGTATGCACAACTCAACGGCCGCTCACACTCAATGAAACATTTGATCCGCAAGAATCCAATGGTGCGATCATCCAGCACTAATGCACCGATCCAATCTGAAATGCGCATTAAGCGTGCTTGGGCAGGCAAGTACTAGGATGGTGACCCCCTGGGGAATTCGTCCTCGTGTTTTGCACCCCTTTTTCGTTATTTTTTTCTTTCTTAAAAGCATCGGTCTTTCTCGTTTCATTTGCTGCGGCCGTCGGATGGGAACTGACCGGGACGAGGAAAAGCTTTCAAATCAGGCCTTCCGCCCTTGTTCACTCGAAATTACCGAAATTCCTCCACGGACGCCTCCTGGCACTGAAAACCACATTAGAGGCCCCTTTTTACTGCAACCCACGGACGAAACCCAATGCTCGCACGGGGCGATGAAGGCGGTCGAGCTACCGTCCGTAACGCACTCTTCGCTCGCCGCTTCCGAGCTGTCAGTTACGAACTTGCGAACTCTTTAGATTTGGCGCGATCTATGAGCGACTCGGCAGCCGCGTACACTCTATAAAAGACTTGTTCCGCCAGATTTCGATGGGTGCGATCATACCAGCACTGATGCACCGGATCCCCTCAGAACTCCGCAGTTAAGCGTGCTTGGGCGAGAGTAGTGCTAGGATGGGTGACCTCCTGGGAAGTCCTCGTGTTGCACCCCTTTTTCGTTGTTTTTTTCTTTCTTAGAAGCGCCAATCTTTCTCGTTTCATTTGCTGTGGCCAGCAGATAAGAACTGACCAGGACGCGGAAAAAGCATCCAAATCAGGCCATCCGCCTATGTTCAGTTGAAATTACCGAAATTCCCCTACGAACCCCTCGTG
>JAKOGI010004806.1:7500-12500 GCA_029747015.1 Carnegiea gigantea | reverse complement strand
GGCGCTTGTCCTGAACGCTGGCCGCAGCCTGTGAACGCTGGCCGCAGGCTGTGAACGCTGGCCGCTTGTCCTGAACGCTGGCCGCTTGTCATGAACGCTGGCCGCAGGCTGTGAACGCTGGCCGCTTGTCCTGAACGCTGGCCGCAGCCTGTGAACGCTGGCCGCTTGTCCTGAACGCTGGCCGCAGCCTGTGAAAGCTGGCCGCAGGCTGTGAACGCTGGCCGCTTGTCCTGAACGCTGGCCGCAGCCTGTGAACGCTGCCCGCTTGTCCTGAACGCTGGCCGCAGCCTGTGAACGCTGGCCGCTTGTCCTGAACGCTGGCCGCAGCCTGTGAACGCTGGCCGCAGCCTTTGAACGCTGGCCGCTTGTCCTGAACGCTGGCCGCTTGTCCTGAACGCTGGCCGCAGCCTGTGAACGCTGGCCGCTTGTCCTGAACGCTGGCCGCAGCCTCTGAAAGCTGGCCGCAGCCTGTGAACGCTGGCCGCCTGTCCTGAACGCTGGCCGCCGCCTGTGAACGCTGGCCGCTTGTCCTGAACGCTGGCCGCAGCCTGTGAACGCTGGCCGCTGTCCTGTGAACGCTGGCCGCTGGCCTGTGAACGCTGGCCGAAGGCCGTGACCTGTCCCAGCTGAGTATGAAAAATCGGCACGGTTGATGTCCACTCCGGGCACGGCCACCAAACCTCATGAAGCTCTCTAGGGGGATGGTCCGGGCGGAGTATGAAAAATAGGCACGGTTGATGTCCACTCCGGGCACGGCCACCAAACCTCCTGAAGCTCTCTAGGGGATGGCCCGGGCGGAGTATGAAAAATCGGCACGGTTGATGTCCACTCCGGGCACGGCCACGAAAGCTCGTTGTGCTCTTTAGGGGGAAGGTGATTGAGCTAGTGCCACGCCCCGTCCGCGACCCGAGCAGGATGAACGATGGTGAGTGACACCCCGCCCCCGGCCCCGTGACCCCCCCGCGCGCATTATAATCTTTGACAGGGCGCAGGGCGCAGGGACGCAGGGGCGCGGGGGCGGACGTGACGGACTTGAGCGGACCTTGGGCGGACTGGGCGAAGGGAGGGTCGAGAGCTAGGCCCCGTGGCGTGCCGCGTGCCCCCATATTGGTGCCCCAAGTCCCGAACGGCGATGCCAAGGCATGCCCCCGAGTCCCGGGGAGCGGCCCCGTGCACGGCCGAGGCCTGCCCCCGCGTCCCGCACATCGGCCCCGGGGCATGCCCCCGTGCATCGCCTCTAGAACGCCCCCGAAGCACGGCCAAGGCATGCCCCCCGAGTCCCGCCCATCGCCCCGTGGCAAGGCCAAGGCATGCCCCCGAGTCCCGCACATCGCCCCGGGCCGTGCCCCCGGGTCCCGAGAAACGCCCCCAAACGGCCCCGGTGCATGCCCAAGGCGTGCCCCCGCGTCCCGAGGATCGGCCCCGGTCCATGCCCAAGGCGTGCCCCCCGGGTCCGAGGAAGGCCCCCGGAACGGCCCCGGTGCATGGCCACGGCATGCCCCCGAGTCCCGCACCCCGCCCCGGGGCGTGCCCCCGAGTCCCGAGGAACGCCCCGGTGCATGCCCAAGGCATGGCACCGAGTCCCGCACGTCGCCCCGGAACGGCCCCGGGGCGCGGCCAAGGCATGGCCCCGAGTCCCGGGGAACGCCCTCAGAACGGCCCCGGTGCATGGCCCCGCGTCCCGCACATCGCCCCGAAACGGCCACGGTGCATGCCCAAGGCATGCCCCTGAGTCCCGAGGAAGGCCCCCACAACGGCCCCGGTGCATGGCCGAGGCATGCCCCCGGGTCCCGAGGACCGGCCCCGGGGGGCCCAGGGGCATGCCCCCGGGTCCCGAGGGTCGGCCCCGGGGCATGCCCCCGAGAGCGTCCACGCACGCTGCCGGACGCCCACGGCAGCATCCATGCATGCCGCGCAGCGTCCGGGCATGCTGTCGCTGGGTGCCGGGGGCTGCCGGGGGGTGCTGGATGCTGGCCGCAGGCTGCGAACGCTGGCCGCAGCCCTGTGAACGCTGGCCGCTTGTCCTGGACGCTGGCCGCAGGCTGTGAACGCTGGCCGCAGCCCTGTGAACGCTGGCCGATTGTCCTGGACGCTGGCCGCAGCCTGTGAACGCTGGCCGCTTGTCCTGGACGCTGGCCGCAGGCTGTGAACGCTGGGCGCAGCCCTGTGAACGCTGGCCGCTTGTCCTGGACGCTGGCCGCAGCCCTGTGAACGCTGGCCGCAGCTCCTGAACGCTGGCCGCAGCCTGTGAACGCTGGCCGCTTGTCCTGGCCGCTGGCCGCAGGCTGGGAACGCTGGCCGCAGGCTGTGAACGCTGGCCGCAGCCCTGTGAACGCTGGCCGCTTGTCCTGAAGGCTGGCCGCAGGCTGTGAACGCTGGCCGCTTGTCCTGAACGCTGGCCGCAGCCTGTAAACGCTGGCCGCTTGTCCTGAACGCTGGCCGCAGCCTGTGAACGCTGGCCGCAGGCTGTGAACGCTGGCCGCTTGTCCTGAACGCTGGCCGCAGCCTGTGAACGCTGGCCGCGTGTCCTGGACGCTGGCCGCAGGCTGGGAACGCTGGCCGCAGGCTGTGAACGCTGGCCGCAGCCCTGTGAACGCTGGCCGCTTGTCCTGGACGCTGGCCGCAGCCCTGTGAACGCTGGCCGCAGATCCTGAACGCTGGCCGCAGCCTGTGAACGCTGGCCGCTTGTCCTGGACGCTGGGCGCAGCCCCTGGACGCTGGCCGCAGGGCCCTGAACGCTGGCCGCAGCCCTGCGAACGCCCGAAAGCCGTCCCGAGAAAAAATCCCCGTATTTTTGTCGTGCGTTTTTCCCCAAATTTTGTCCACCCCTTCCCCACGATTTTTAGAGGATTTACAAGTTTTGTCCCGCATTTTTCTGATTTTTCTCCGATTTTTAGGATTTTTTTTCGTTTTCGACTTTAAAAAATCATAAAAAATAGCTCGGGTGTCCGAAAAATTCCGAAAAAATATTTTTTAGTAATTTCACATCATGATCTTTCCAATGGTACCATTGGTTGCTGCTGAAACATTCTAAATCTTCAAAAAACCCAAGTATGATTTTTCGTCACAGTTGATGTCTACTGGGGGCAGAGCCAGTAGAGTTATAAGAGCTCTTTATAGGGGAGGTGCTTGGCAAGCAGCTGGGGCAGCAGCAGGGTCAGCGGCAGCCATCGCCCATGCATGGCATGGCATGGCATGATGTCAAAGGCCTTGTTGCCAGGGCTTCCTTGCACCGAACCTTGGCGGGCGGATGAGGGACCACCCCGGGGGTCGGGTTTTGCCTCGGGAAGCGTGACTAGCATGAAAATTGTTGGATATCGATCGATGGAGTGCGGGAATCGTTGCTATGCTAGTTCATACCTTCCGAGGCACCGGTGGTGCTCCTGACGCCCGTCTTCGGTGGCATTCCCTAGGCTTCTAGGATGCCATCACGGGTGGGGGCCTTGCCCCCCCTCACCCGAGAACGGTGATCACCCCCAAGTGGGCAGGGGTGATTGTCGGTGAATTCCCGCGGCCCACCGTCCCTTCTTTCTTGACCCGGCCCCCTTGCTCCCTGACATCATTTCTGTTGCTCGACATGCCCCGTCCTGGGGGCGGACGGCGGACGCACTGGCTGTGGGATTTAAGCGGGGGCGTGTTGCCTTCCACGTGCGGGCTGACCGTCGCAAGCGCGGTGACAGGAGAGGCGACGCGGGATGGGCTGGACGCCCCGGTTTTGAGAAGCCTGTGATCGGTGAGTGAGGGCCTAGACGCTTGAGCTTGTAAGCCCCTCGCGCCCGTGAGGCACTGCAACGAACGGGGTGGAAGGCTTGTCTTGAGCCGATCCGTGCGACGACGGCGGGGTTGATCGCTCCGGTGGTGGAAGCCGACGATCGGTGAGTGAGGGCCTAGACGCTTGAGCTTGTAAGCCCCTCGCGCCCGGGAGGCCGAAGTACACGAACGGAGGGGGAGGCCCTTCCCGAGGAGCACTTCCAAGGGCGCGACCTGAGGCCTGCGCGGGGCGGGGAGTGCCCTTCGCATCGGGATTTTGCCGGGGGGGATGCCGTTGCGCCCCTCGTCCCTTGTTTCTTGCCATGGCCCCTTGCTCCTTGACATTGCCTTTCTGTTGCTTGACGACCCACCTCCCCCCGTCCCGGGGCGGACGGAGGACGCACTGGCTGTGGGATTTGCGCGGAGGCGTGGTGCCTTCCACGTGCGGGCTGACTGTCGCAAGCGCGGTGACAGGAGAGGCGACGCGGGATGGGCTGGACGCCCCGGTTGTGAGAAGCCTGTGCTCGGTGAGTGAGGGCCTAGACGCTTGAGCTTGTAAGCCCCTCGCGCCCGTGAGGCACTGCCCCGAACGGGGTGGAAGGCTTGTCTTGAGGAGCCGATCCGTGCGACGACGGCGGGGTTGATCGCTCCGGTGGTGGAAGCCGACGATCGGTGAGTGAGGGCCCAGACGCTTGAGCTTGTAAGCCCCTCGCGCCCGTGAGGCCGAAGTACACGAACGGAGTGGGAGGCCCTTCCCGAGGAGCACTTCCTAGGGCGCGACATGAGGCCTCCGCGGGGCGGGGAGTGCCCTTTGCATCGGGATTATGCCGGTGGGAATGCCGTTGTGCCGCGGGGTGGGGGGTCACCTCCCCTCCTCAAAATCCAACCCGATTTCCTTCGAGATCCCCCCGAAAACCCTTGTTCACACCACCTTCCTTCCCCTCCCGAAAACCCCTTGTCCCCCCCAGCTTACTTCCCCCTCTCGCCCCACTCCACTTGAAAGCACCCTGACAACCCTCCCCTCGTCACGAGGCGGACGCGCTGGCTGTGGGATTTACGCGGAGGCGTGTTGCCTACCACGTGCGGGCTGACTGTCGCAAGCGAGGTGACAGGTGAGGCGATGCGGGATGGGCGGGAAGCCCCGGTAGTGGAAGCCGACGATCGGTGAGTGAGGGCCTAGACGCTTGAGCTTGTAAGCCCCTCGCGCCCGTGAGGCCGAAGTACCCGAACGGGGTCGAAGGCTTGTCTCG
>JAKOGI010004805.1:12500-17500 GCA_029747015.1 Carnegiea gigantea | reverse complement strand
TGGCGCTTGCTGAACGTCTGGAAGAAGCCTGTAGAAACGCTGCCGCAGCATAGTGAACGCTAGGCCGCTTGCCTGACCGACATGCCGCAGGCTCGTGAACGCTGCGCTTGTCCTGAACGTGCGGGCCGCTTGTCCTGAACGCTGGCCGCTTGACGTGAACGCTGGCCGCAGCCTGTGAACGCTGGCCGCTTGTCCTGAACGCTGGCCGCAGCCTGTGAACGCTGGCCGCAGGCTGTGAACCCTGGCCGCTTGTCCTGAACGCTGGCCGCAGCCTGTGAACGCTGGCCGCTTGTCCTGAACGCTGGCCGCAGCCTGTGAACGCTGGCCGCAGCCTGTGAACGCTGGCCGCTTGTCCTAACGCTGGCCGCAGGCTGTGAACGCTGGCCGCTTGTCCCGAACGCTGGCCGCAGCCTGTGAACGCTGGCCGCTTGTCCTGAACGCTGGCCGCAGCCTGTGAACGCTGGCCGCTTGTCCTGAACGCTGGCCGCAGCCTGTGAACGCCGGCCGCAGGCTGTGAACGCCGGCCGCAGCCCTGTGAACGCTGGCCGCTTGTCCTGAACGCTGGCCGCAGCCTGTGAACGCTGGCCGCAGGCTGTGAACGCTGGCCGCTTGTCCTGAACGCTGGCCCCAGCCTGTGAACGCTGGCCGCTTGTCCTGAACGCTGGCCGCAGCCTGTGAACGCTGGCCGCTTGTCCTGAACGCTGGCCACAGCCTGTGAACGCTGGCCGCTTGTCCTGAACGCTGGCCGCAGCCTGTGAATGCTGGCCGCAGGCCGGTGAACGCTGGCCGCTTGTCCTGAACGCTGGCCGCAGCCTGTGAACGCTGGCCGCAGCCTGTGAACGCTGGCCGCTTGTCCTGAACGCTGGCCGCAGCATGTGAACGCTGGCCGCTTGTCCTGAACGCTGGCCGCAGCCTGTGAACGCTGGCCGCAGGCTGTGAACGCTGGCCGCTTGTCATGAACGCTGGCCGCTTGTCCTGAACGCTGGCCGCAGCCTGTGAACGCTGGCCGCGGGCCTGTGAACGCTGGCCGCTTGTCCTGAACGCTGGCCGCAGCCTGTGAACGCTGGCCGCTTGTCCTGAACGCTGGCCGCAGCCTGTGAACGCTGGCCGCAGGGCTGTGAACGCTGGCCGCTTGTCCTGAACGCTGGCCGCAGCCTGTGAACGCTGGCCGCTTGTCCTGAACGCTGGCCGCAGCCTGTGAACGCTGGCCGCTGGCCTGTGAACGCTGGCCGCAGGCCGTGACCTGTCCCAGCTGAGTATGAAAAATCGGCACGGTTGATGTCCACTCCGGGCACGGCCACCAAACCTCCTGAAGCTCTCTAGGGGGATGGTCCGGGCGGAGTATTAAAAATAGGCACGGTTGATGTCCACTCCGGGCACGGCCACCAAACCTCCTGAAGCTCTCTAGGGGGATGGCCCGGGCGGAGTATGAAAAATCGGCACGGTTGATGTCCACTCCGGGCACGGCCACGAAAGCTCGTTGTGCTCTTTATGGGGAAGGTGATTGAGCTAGTGCCCCGCCCCGTCCGCGACCCGAGCAGGATGAACGATGGTGAGTGACACCCAGCCCCCGGCCCCGTGACCCCCCCGCGCGCATTATAATCTTTGACAGGGCGCAGGGCGCAGGGACGCAGGGGCGCGGGGGCGGACTTGACGGACTTGAGCGGACCTTGGGCGGACTCGGCGAAGGAAGGGTCGAGAGCTAGGCCCCGTGGCGTGCCGCGTGCCCCCATATTGGTGCCCCAAGTCCCGAACGTCGATGCCAAGGCATGCCCCCGAGTCACGGGGAGCGGCCCCGTGCACGGCCGAGGCCTGCCCCCGCGTCCCGCACATCGGCCCCGGGGCATGCCCCCGTGCATCGCCTCTAGAACGCCCCCGAAGCAAGGCCAAGGCATGCCCCCCGAGTCCCGCCCATCGCCCCGTGGCAAGGCCAAGGCATGCCCCGAGTCCCGCACATCGCCCCGGGCCGTGCCCCCGGGTCCCGAGGAACGCCCCCAAACGGCCCCGGTGCATGCCCAAGGCGTGCCCCCGCGTCCCGAGGATCGGCCCCGGTCCATGGCCAAGGCGTGCCCCCCGGGTCCCGAGGAAGGCCCCCGGAACGGCCCCGGTGCATGGCCACGGCATGCCCCCGAGTCCCGCACCTCGCCCCGGGGCGTGCCCACGAGTCCCGAGGAACGCCCCGGTGCATGCCCAAGGCATGGCCCCGAGTCCCGCACGTCGCCCCGGAACGGCCCCCGGGCGCGGCCAAGGCATGGCCCCGAGTCCCGGGGAACGCCCTCAGAACGGCCCCGGTGCATGGCCCCGCGTCCCGCACATCGCCCCGAAACGGCTCCGGTGCATGCCCAAGGCATGCCCCTGAGTCCCGAGGAAGGCCCCCACAACGGCCCCGGTGCATGGCCGGGGCATGCCCCCGGGTCCCGAGGACCGGCCCCGGGGGGCCCCGGGGCATGCCCCCGGGTCCCGAGGGTCGGCCCGGGGCATGCCCCCGAGAGCGTCCACGCACGCTGCCGGACGCCCACGGCAGCATCCATGCATGCCGGGCAGCGTCCGGGCATGCTGTCGCTGGGTGCGGGGGGCTGCCGGGGGGTGCTGGATGCTGGCCGCAGGCTGTGAACGCTGGCCGCAGCCCTGTGAACGCTTGCCGCTTGTCCTGGACGCTGGCCGCAGCCTGTGAACGCTGGCCGCTTGTCCTGGACGCTGGCCGCAGGCCGGGAACGCTGGCCGCAGGCTGTGAACGCTGGCCGCAGCCCTGTGAACGCTGGCCGCGGCCCTGTGAACGCTGGCCGCTTGTCCTGGACGCTGGCCGCAGGCTGTGAACGCTGGCCGCAGCCCTGTGAACGCTGGCCGCTTGTCCTGGACGCTTGCCGCAGCCCTGTGAACGCTGGCCGCAGCTCCTGAACGCTGGCCGCAGCCTGTGAACGCTGGCCGCTTGTCCTGGACGCTGGGCGCAGCCCCCGGACGCTGGGCGCAGCCCCTGGACGCTGGCCGCAGGGCCCTGAACGCTGGCCGCAGCCCCGCGAACGCCCGAAAGCCGTCCCGAGAAAAAATCCCCGTATTTTTGTCGTGCGTTTTTCCACAAATTTTGTCCACCCCTTCCCCACGATTTTTAGAGGATTTACAAGCTTTGTCCCGCATTTTTCTGATTTTTCTCCGATTTTTAGGATTTTTTTTCGTTTTCGACTTAAAAAAATCATAAAAAATAGCTCGGGTGTCCGAAAAATTCCGAAAAAATATTTTTTAGTAATTTCACATCATGATCTTTCCAATGGTACCATTGGTTGCTGCTGAAACATTCTAAATCTTCAAAAAACCCCAGTATGATTTTTAGTCACAGTTGATGTCTACTGGGGGCAGAGCCAGTAGAGTTATAAGAGCTCTTTATAGGGGAGGTGCTTGGCAAGCAGCTGGGGCAGCAGCAGGGTCAGCGGCAGCCATCGCCCATGCATGCCATGGCATGGCATGATGTCAAAGGCCTTGTTGCCATGGCTTCCTTGCACCGAACCTTGGCGGGCGGCTGAGGGACCACCCCGGGGGTCGGGTTTTGCCTCGGGAAGCGTGACTAGCATGAAAATTGTTGGATATCGATCGATGGAGTGCGGGAATCGTTGCTATGCTAGTTCCTACCTTCCGAGGCACCGGGGGTGCTCCTGACGCCCGTCTTCGGTGGCATTCCCTAGGCTTCTAGGATGCCATCACGGGTGGGGGCCTTGCCCCCCCTCACCCGAGAACGGTGATCACCCCCACGTGGGAAGGGGTGATTGTCGGTGAATTCCCGCGGCCCACCGTCCCTTCTTTCTTGACCCGGCCCCCTTGCTCACTGACATCATTTCTGTTGCTCGACATGCCCCGTCCTGGGGGCGGACGGCGGACGCACTGGCTTGTGGGATTTAAGCGGGGGCGTGTTGCCTTCCACGTCCGGGCTGACCGTCGCAAGCGCGGTGACAGGAGAGGCGACGTCGGGATGGGACTGGACTGCTCCCCGGTTGTGAGAGACTGGTGACGGTGAGTGAGGGTAGACGCTTGAGCTTGTAAGCCCCTCGCGCCCGTGAGGCCCTGCCACGAACGGGGTGGAAGGCTTGTCTTGAGGAGCCGATCCGTGCGACGACGGCGGGGTTGATCGCTCCGGTGGTGGAAGCCGACGATCGGTGAGTGAGGGCCTAGACGCTTGAGCTTGTAAGCCCCTCGCGCCCGTGAGGCCGAAGTACACGAACGGAGTGGGAGGCCCTTCCCGAGGAGCACTTCCAAGGGCGCGACCTGAGGCCTGCGCGGGGCGGGGAGTGCCCTTCGCATCGGGATTTTGCCGGTGGGGATGCCGTTGCGCCCCTCGTCCCTTGTTTCTTGACATGGCCCCTTGCTCCTTGACATTGCCTTTCTGTTGCTTGACGACCCACCTCCCCCCGTCCCGGGGCGGACGGCGGACGCACTGGCTGTGGGATTTGCGCGGAGGCGTGTTGCCTTCCACGTGCGGGCTGACTGTCGCAAGCGCGGTGACAGGAGAGGCGACGCGGGATGGGCTGGACGCCCCGGTTGTGAGAAGCCTGTGATCGGTGAGTGAGGGCCTAGACGCTTGAGCTTGTAAGCCCCTCGCGCCCGTGAGGCACTGCCACGAACGGGGTGGAAGGCTTGTCTTGAGGAGCCGATCCGTGCGACGACGGCGGGGTTGATCGCTCCGGTGGTGGAAGCCGACGATCGGTGAGTGAGGGCCTAGACGCTTGAGCTTGTAAGCCCCTCGCGCCCGTGAGGCCGAAGTACACGAACGGAGTGGGAGGCCCTTCCCGAGGAGCACTTCCTAGGGCGCGACATGAGGCCTGCGCGGGGCGGGGAGTGCCCTTTGCATCGGGATTATGCCGGTGGGAATGCCGTTGTGCCGCGGGGTGGGGGGTCACCTCCCCTCCTCAAAATCCAACCCGATTTCCTTCGAGATCCCCCCGAAAACCCCTTGTTCACACCACCTTCCTTCCCCTCCCGAAAACCCCTTGTCCCCCCCAGCTTACTTCCCC
>JAKOGI010004805.1:0-2500 GCA_029747015.1 Carnegiea gigantea | reverse complement strand
CTTGGGCGGACTGGGCGAAGGAAGGGTCGAGAGCTAGGCCCCGTGGCGTGCCGCGTGCCCCCATATTGGTGCCCCAAGTCCCGAACGTCGATGCCAAGGCATGCCCCCGAGTCCCGGGGAGCGGCCCCGTGCACGGCCGAGGCCTGCCCCCGCGTCCCGCACATCGGCCCCGGGGCATGCCCCCGTGCATCGCCTCTAGAACGCCCCCGAAGCAAGGCCAAGGCATGCCCCCCGAGTCCCGCCCATCGCCCCGTGGCAAGGCCAAGGCATGCCCCCGAGTCCCGCACATCGCCCCGGGCCGTGCCCCCGGGTACCGAGGAACGCCCCCAAACGGCCCCGGTGCATGCCCAAGGCGTGCCCCCGCGTCCCGAGGATCGGCCCCGGTCCATGCCCAAGGCGTGCCCCCCGGGTCCCGAGGAAGGCCCCCGGAACGGCCCCGGTGCATGGCCACGGCATGCCCCCGAGTCCCGCACCTCGCCCCGGGGCGTGCCCCCGAGTCCCGAGGAACGCCCCGGTGCATGCCCCAGGCATGGCCCCGAGTCCCGCACGTCGCCCCGGAACGGCCCCGGGGCGCGGCCAAGGCATGGCCCCGAGTCCCGGGGAACGCCCTCAGAACGGCCCCGGTGCATGGCCCCGCGTCCCGCACATCGCACCGAAACGGCCCCGGTGCATGCCCAAGGCATGCCCCTGAGTCCCGAGGAAGGCCCCCACAACGGCCCCGGTGCATGGCCGAGGCATGCCCCCGGGTCCCGAGGGCCGGCCCCGGGGGGCCCCGGGGCATGCCCCCGGGTCCCGAGGGTCGGCCCCGGGGCATGCCCCCGAGAGCGTCCAAGCACGCTGCCGGACGCCCACGGCAGCATCCATGCATGCCGGGCAGCGTCCGGGCATGCTGTCGCTGGGTGCCGGGGGCTGCCGGGGGGTGCTGGATGATGGCCGCAGGCTGTGAACGCTGGCCGCAGCCCTGTGAACGCTGGCCGCTTGTCCTGAACGCTGGCCGCAGCCTGTGAACGCTGGCCGCAGGCTGTGAACGCTGGCCGCTTGTCCTGAACGCTGGCCGCAGGCTGGGAACGCTGGCCGCAGGCTGTGAACGCTGGCCGCAGCCCTGTGAACGCTGGCCGCTTGTCCTGGACGATGGCCGCAGGCTGTGAACGCTGGCCGCAGCCCTGTGAACGCTGGCCGCTTGTTCTGGACGCTGGCCGCAGGCTGTGAACGCTGGCCGCAGCCCTGTGAACGCTGGCCGCTTGTCCTGGACGCTGGCCGCAGGCTGTGAACGCTGGCCGCAGCCCTCTGAACGCTGGCCGCTTGTCCTGGACGCTGGCCGCAGGCTGTGAACGCTGGCCGCAGCCCTGTGAACGCTGGCCGCTTGTCCTGGACGCTGCCCGCAGCCCTGTGAACGCTGGCCGCAGCTCCTGAACGCTGGCCGCAGCCTGTGAACGCTGGCCGCTTGTCCTGGACGCTGGGCGCAGCCCCTGGACGCTGGGCGCAGCCCCTGGACGCTGGACGCAGGGCCCTGAACGCTGGCCGCAGCCCCGCGAACGCCCGAAAGCCGTCCCGAGAAAAAATCCCCGTATTTTTGTCGTGCGTTTTTCCCCAAATTTTGTCCACCCCTTCCCCACGATTTTAGAGGATTTACAAGCTTTGTCCCGCATTTTTCTGATTTTTCTCCGATTTTTAGGATTTTTTTCGTTTTCGACTTTAAAAAATCATAAAAAATAGCTCGGGTGTCCGAAAAATTCCGAAAAAATATTTTTAGTAATTTCACATCATGATCTTTCCAATGGTACCATTGGTTGCTGCTGAAACATTCTAAATCTTCAAAAAACCCCAGTATGATTTTTCGTCACAGTTGATGTCTACTGGGGGCAGAGCCAGTAGAGTTATAAGAGCGCTTTATAGGGGAGGTGCTTGGCAAGCAGCTGGGGCAGCAGCAGGGTCAGCGGCAGCCATCGCCCATGCATGGCATGGCATGGCATGATGTCAAAGGCCTTGTTGCCTTGGCTTCCTTGCACCGAACCTTGGCGGGCGGATGAGGGACCACCCCGGGGGTCGGGTTTTGCCTCGGGAAGCGTGACTAGCATGAAAATTGTTGGATATCGATCGATGGAGTGCGGGAATCGTTGCTATTCTAGTTCCTACCTTCCGAGGCACCGGTGGTGCTCCTGACGCCCGTCTTCGGTGGCATTCCCTAGGCTTCTAGGATGCCATCACGGGTGGGGGCCTTGCCACCCCTCACCCGAGAACGGTGATCACCCCCACGTGGGCAGGGGTGATTGTCGGTGAATTCCCGCGGCCCACCGTCCCTTCTTTCTTGACCCGGCCCCCTTGCTCCCTGACATCATCTCTGTTGCTCGACCTGCCCCGTCCTGGGGGCGGACGGCGGACGCACTGGCTTGTGGGATTTAAGCGGGGGAGTGTTGCCTTCCACGTGCGGGCTGACCGTCGCAAGCGCGGTGACAGGAGAGGCGACGCGGGATGGGCTGGACGCCCCGGTTGTGAGAAG
>JAKOGI010004804.1:0-20347 GCA_029747015.1 Carnegiea gigantea | reverse complement strand
ACATTTGTTCCGCAAGAATCCAATGGGGGCGATCATACCAACACTAATGCACCGGATCTCATCAGAACTCCGCAGTTAAGCGTGCTTGGGCGAGAGTAGTACTAGGATGGGGGACCTCCTGGGAAGTCCTCGTGTTGCACCCCTTTTTCGTTACTTTTTACTTTCTTAAAAGCACCGATCCTTCTCGTTTCATTTGCTGTGGCCGTCTGATGAGAACTGACCAGGTCGAGGAAAAAGCATCCAAGTCCGACCTTCCGCCCTTGTTCACTCGAAATTTCCGAAATTCCCCAACGGACGCCTCCTGGCCCTGAAAACCACATTAGAGGCCCCATTTTACTGCAACACACGGACGAAAGCCCATGCTTGCGCGGGGCGATGAAGGGGTTGAGCGACCGTCCGTAACGCACTCTTAGCTCGCCGCTTCCGAGCTGTAAGTTGCCAACTTGCGACCACTTTAGATTTGGCGCGCTGTATGTGCGACTCGGCAGCCGCGTACGCTCTATAAGGGATTTGTTCCGCAAAAATCCAATGGGTGCGATCAAACCAGCACCAATGCACCGGATCCCATTAAAACTCCGCAGTCACGCGTGCTTGGGCGAGAGTATTACTAGGATGGGTGACCTCCTGGGAAGTCCTCGTGTTGCGACCCTTGTTCGTTTTTTTTTCTTTTTGAAAAGCACCTATCCTTCTCGTTTCATTTGCTGTGGGCGTTGGATGAGACCTGACCGGGATGAGGAAAAAGCCATCCAAATCAGGCCTTTTAGGCATGTTCTGTCGAAACGACCAAAATTCGCCTACTGACGACTCTTGGCCCTGAAAACCACTTCAGAGGCCCTTTTTTACAGCAACACAAGGGCGAAACCCCACGCTGGCAAGGGGCGATGAAGGTGGTCGAGCTACCATCCGTAACGCACGCCTAGCTCGCCGCTTCCGACCTGTAAGTTACGAACTTGCGACCTCTTTAGAGCTGGCGCGCATTAAACGCGACTCAGCGGCCGCGTACACTCAACGAAACATTTGTTCCGCAAGAATCCAATGGCTGCGATCATACCAGCACTAATGCAGCGGATCGTATCAGAACTACGCAGTTAAGCGTGCTTGCGCAAGAGTAGCAGTAGGATGGGTGCCCTCCTGGGAAGCGCTCGTGGCGCACCCCTTTTTCGTTTTTTTCCTTTTTTAAAAACACTGATCCTTCTCGTTTCATTTGCTGTGGGCGTCGGATGAGACCTGGCCAGGACGAGGAAAAAGCATCCAAATCAGGTCTTTCGTCCATGTTCAGTCGAAATGACCAAAATTCCCATACGGACGACTCTTGGCCCTAAAAATCACTTCGGTCCTTTTTTACAGCAACACAGGGACGAAACCCCACGCTGGCAAGGGGCGACGAAGGTGGTCGAGCTACCATCCGTAACGCACGCGTAGCTCGCCGCTTCCGAGCGGTCAGTTACGAACTTGCGACCTCTTTAGATTTGGGGCGCTGCATGCGCGACTCGGCAGCCGCGTGGACTCAATGAACATTTGTTCCGCAAGAATCTAATGGGTGCGATCATACCTGCACTAATGCACCGGATCCCATCAGAACTCCGCAGTTAAGCGTGCTTGGGCGAGAGTAGTACTAGGATGGATGGCCTCCTGGGAAGTCCTCGTGTTGCACCCCTTTTTCGTTGTTTTTAACTTTCTTAAAAGCACCGATCCTTCTCGTTTCATTTGCTGTGGTCATCGGATTAGAACTGACTAGGACGAGGAAAAAGCATCCAAGTCCGACCTTCCGCCCTTGTTCACTCGAAATTTCCGAAATTCCCCAACAGATGCCTCCTGGCCCTGAAAACCACTTGGGAGGCCCCATTTTACTGCAACACACGGATGAAAGCCCATGCTTGCACGGGGCGATGGAGGGGGTCGAGCTACCGTCCGTAACGCACGCTTAGCTCGCCTCTTCCGAGCTGTCAGTTACGAACTTGCGACCTCTTTGGAGCTGGCGTGCGGTATGGGCGACTCGGCGGTCGCGTACCCTCAATGAATCATTTGTTCCGCAAGAATCCAATGGGTGCGATCATACCAGCACTAATACATCGGATCCCATTAGAATTCCCCAATTAAGCGTGCTTGGGCGAGAGTGGTACTAGGATGGGTGGCCTCCAAGGAAGTCCTCGTGTTGCACCCCTTTTTCGCCGTTTTTTCTTTCTAAAAAGCACCGATCTTTCTCGTTTCATTTGCTGTAGCCTTCGGATGGGAACTGACCGGGACGAGGAAAAAGAATCCAAATCAGGCCCTTTTTCACTGCAACACACGAACGAAACCCAATGCATGCACGCGGCGATGAATGTGGTCAAGCTACCGTCCGTAACGCACGCTTAGCTCGCCTCTTCCGAGCTGTCAGTTACGAACTTGCGACCTCTTTGGAGCTGGCGTGCTGCATGCGCGACTCTGCGGCAGCGTACCCTCAATGAAACATTTGTTCCACAAGAATCCAATGGGTGCGATCATACGAGCACTAATGCACCGAATCCCATCAGAACTCCGCAGTTAAGCGTGCTTGGGCGAGAGTAGTACTCGGATGGATGACCTCCTGGGAAGTCCTCGTGTTGCCCCCCTTTTCGTTGTTTTTTACTTTCTTAAAAGCACCGATCCTTCTCGTTTCATTTGCTGTGGTCATCGGATGAGAACTGACCAGGACGAGGAAAAAGCATCCAAGTCCGACCTTCCGCCCTTGTTCACTCGAAATTTCCGAAATTCCCCAACGGACGCCTCCGGGCCCTGAAAACCACTTGAGAGGCCCCATTTTACTACAACAACGGATGAAACCTCACGCTTGCACGGGGCGATGAAGGTGGTCGAGCTACCGTCCGTAACGCACGCCTAGCTCGCCTCTTCCGAGCTGTCATTTACGAACTTGCAACCTCTTTGGAGCTGGTGTGTTGTATGCGCGACTCTGCGACCGCATACCCTCAATGAAACACTTGTTCCGCAAGAATCCAATGGGTGCGATCATACGAGCACTAATGCATCGGATCCCATCAGAACTTCGCAGTTAAGCGTGGTTGGGCGAGAGTAGTACTAGGATGGGTGACCTCCTAGGAAGTCTTCGTGTTGCACCCCTTTTTCGTCGTTTTTTCTTTCTAAAAAGCACCGATCTTTCTCATTTCATTTGCTGTTGCCTTCGGATGAGAACTGACTAGGACGAGGAGAAAAAATCCAAATCAGGCCCTCCGCCCATGGTCACTCGAAATGACCGAAATTCCACTACGGACGCCTCCTGGTCCTGAAAACCACATCAGAGGCCCTTTTTCACTGCAACACACGGGCGAAACCCCATGCATGCACGGGGCAGTGAATGTGGTCCACCTACCATCCGTAACGCACGCTTAGCTCCCCTCTTCCGAGCTGTCAGTTACGAACTTGCGACCTCTTTGGAGCTGGCGTGCTGTATGCGCGACACTGCGGCAGCGTTCCCTCAATGAAACATTTGATTCGCAAGAATACAATTGGTGCAATCATACCAGCACTAATGCACCGGATCCCAACAGAACTCCGCAGTTAAGCGTGCCTGGGCGAGAGTAGCACTAGGATGGGTGACCTCCCGGGAAGTCCTCGTGTTGCACCCCCTCGTGTTCCTCGTTTCATTTGCTGTTGCCGTCGGGGGAGAACTGACCAGGACGAGGAAAAAGAATCCAAATCAGGCCTTCCGCCCATGTTCGCTCGAAATTACCAAAATTCCCCTACGGACGCCTCCTGGCCCTGAAAACCACTTTAGGGGCCCTTTGTTACTGCAACACACGGATGAAACCTCATGCTTGCACGGGCCGATGAAGGTGGTCGACCTGCCATCCGTAACGCACGTTTAGCTCGCCTCTTCCGAGCTGTCAGTTACGAACTTGCGACCTCTTTGGAGCTGGCGTGCTGTATGCGCGACTCTTCGGCCGCGTACCCTCAATGAAACATTTGTTCCGCAAGAATCCAATGGGTGCGATCATACCAGCACTAATGCACCGGATCCCATCAGAACTCCGCAGTTAAGCGTGCCTGGGCGAGAGTAGTAGCAGGATGGGTGACCTCCTGGGAAGTCCTCGTGTTGCTCCCCTTTTTTGTTGTTTTTTTCTTCCTTAAAAAGCACCAATATTTCTCGTTTCATTTGCTGTGGGCGTCGGATGAGAACCGACCAGGACGAGGAAAAAGCATCCAAATCATGCCTTCCGCCCATGTTCGCTCGAAATTACGAAAATTCCCCTACGGACGCCTCGTGGCCCTGGAAACCACATCAGAGGCCCTTTCTTACTGCAACACTTGGATGAAACCCCATGCTTGCACGGGGCGATGCAGGTGGTCCAGCTACCGTCCGTAACGCATGCTTAGCTCGCCTCTTCCGCGCTATCAGTTACGAACTTGCGACCTCTTTGGAGCTGGCGTGCTGTATGTGTGACTCTGCTGCCGCGTACCCTCAATGAAACATTTGTTCCGCAAGAATCCAATGGGTGCGATCATACTAGCACTAGTGCATCGGATCCCATCAGAACTCCGCAGTTAAGCGTACTTGGGCGAGAGTAGTACGAGGATGGGTAACCTCCTGGGAAGTCCTCGCGTTGCACCCCCTTTTTGTTGTTTTTTTCTTCCTTAAAAAGCACCGATCTTTCTCGTTTCATTTGCTGTGGCCGTCGGAGGAGAACTGACCAGGACGAGGAAAAAGAATCCAAATCGGGCCTTCCGCCCATGTTCGCTCGAAATTACCAAAATTCTCCAACGGACGCCTCCTGGCCCTGAAAACCACTTGAGAGGCCCCATTTTACTGCAACACACGGACGAAAGCCCATGCTTGCACGGGGCGATGCAGGGGGTCGAACTACCGTCCGTAACGCACGCTCAGCTCACCTCTTCCGAGCTGTCGGTTACGAACTTGCGACCTCTTTGGAGCAGGCGTGCTGTATGCGTGACCCTGCGGCCGCGTACCCTCAATGAAACATTTGCTCCGCAAGAATCCTGTGGGTGCGATCATACCAGCACTAATGCAGCGGACCCCATCAGAACTCCGCGGTTAAGCGTGCTTGGGCAAGAGTAGTACTAGGGTGGGTGACCTCCTGGGAAGTCCTCGTGTTGCACCCCTTTTTCGTTGTTTTTTGCTTTCTTAAAAGCACCGATCCTTCTCGTTTCATTTGCTGTGGTCCTCGGATGAGAACTGACCAGGACGAGGAAAAAGCATCCAAGTCTGACCTTCCGCCCTTGTTCACTCGAAATTTCGGAAATTCCCCAACGGACACCTCCTGGCCCTGAAAACCACTTGAGAGGCCCCATTTTACTGCAACACACGGACGAATGCCCATGCTTGCACAGGGCGATGTAGGGGGTTGAGCTACCATCGGTAACGCACGCTTAGCTCACCTCTTCCGAGCTGTCAGTTACGAACTTGCGACCTCTTTGGAGCTGGCGTGCTGTATGCGCGACTCTGCGGCCGCGTACCCTCAATGAAGCATTTGTTCCGCAAGAATCCAATGGGTGCGATCATACGAGCACTAATGCGCCGGATCCCATTAGAACTCTGCAGTTAAGTGTGCTTGGGCAAGAGTAGTACGAGGATGGGTAACCTCTTGGGAAGTCCTCGTGTTGCACCCCTTTTCGTCGTTTTTTCTTTCTAAAAAGCACCGATCTTTCCCGTTTCATTTGCTGTTGCCTTCGGATGAAAATTGACCAGGACGAGGAAAAAGAATCCAAATTAGGCTCTCCGCCCATGTTCACTCGAAATGACCGAAATTCCCCTACGGACGCCTCCTGGTCCTGAAAACCACATCAGAGGCACTTTTTCACTGCAACACACAGACGAAACCCCATGCATGCACGGGGCGGTGAATGTGGTCAAGCTACCGTCCGTAACGCACGCTTAGCTTGCCTCTTCCGAGCTGTCAGTTACGAACTTGCGACCTCTTTGGAGCCGGCGTGCTGTATGCGCGATTCTGCGGCCGCGTTCCGTCAATGAAACATTTGTTCCGCAAGAATCCAATGGGTGCGAACATACCAGCACTAATGCACCGGATCCCATCAGAACTCCGCAGTTCAGCGTGCTTGGGCGAGAGTAGTACTAGGATGGGTGACCTCCTGGGAAGTCCTCGTGTTGCACCCCTTTTTTTGTTGTTTTTTTCTTCCTTAAAAAGCACCGATCTTTCTCGTTTCATTTCCTGTGGCCGTCGGAGGAGAACTGACCAGAACGAGGAAAAAGAATCCAAATCAGGCCTTCCGTCCATGTTCGCTCGAAATTACCAAAATTCCCCAGCGGACGCCTCCTGGCCCTGAAAACCACATTAGAGGCCCTTTTTTACTGCATCACACAGATGAAACCTCATGCTTGGACGGGGCGATGAAGGTGGTCGAGCTACCGTCCGCAATGCACGCTTAGCTCGCCTCTTCCGACCTGTCAGTTACGAACTTGCAACTACTTTGGAGCAAGCGTGCTGTATGCGTGACTCAGCGGCCGCGTACCCTCAATGAAACATTTGTTCCGCAAGAATCCAATGGGTGCGATCATACCAGCACTAATGCACCGATCCATCAGAACTCGCAGTTAAGCGTGCTTGGGCGAGAGCAGTACTAGGATGGGTGACCTCCTGGGAAGTCCTCGTGTTGCACCCCTATTTTGTTGTTTTTTTCTTCCTTAAAAAGCACCGATCTTTCTCATTTCAATTGCTGTTGCTGTCGGAGGAGAACTGACCAGAACGAGGAAAAAGAATCCAAATCAGGCCTTCCGCCCATGCTCGCTCGAAATTACCAAAATTCCCCAACGGACGCCTCCTGGCCCTAAAAACCACATTAGATGCCCTTTTTTACTGCAACACACGGATGAAACCTCATGCTTGCACGGGGCGGTAAAGGTGGTCGAGCTACCGTCCGTAACGCACGCTTAGCTCGCCTCTTCCGAGCTGTCAGTTACGAACTTGCAACCTCTTTGGAGCTGACGTGCTGTATGCCCGACTCTGCGGCCGTGTTCCCTCAATGAAACATTTGTTCCGCAAGAATCCAATGGGTGCGATTATACCAGCACTAATGCACCGGATCCCATCAGAACTCCGCTGTTAAGCGTGCTTGGGCGAGAGCAGTACTAGGATGGGTGACCTCCTGGGAAGTCCTCGTGTTGCACCCCTTTTTCGTTGCTTTTTACTTTCTTAAAAGCACGGATCCTTCTCGTTTCATTTGCTGTGGCCGTCTCATGAGAACTGACCAGGACGAGGAAAAAGCATCCAAGTCCGACCTTCCGCCATTGTTCACTCGAAATTTCCGAAATTCCACAGCGAACGCCTCCTGGCCCTGAAAACCACATTAGAGGCCCCATTTTACTGCAACACACGGACGAAAGCCCATGTTTGCACGGGGCGATGAAGAGGTCGAGCGACCGTCCGTAACGCACTCTTAGCTCGCCGCTTCCGAGCTGTCAGTTGCGAACTTGCGACCTCTTTAGAGCAGGCGTGCTGTATGCGCGACTCTGCGGCCGCGTACCCTCAATGAATCATTTGTTTCGCAAGAATCCAATGCGTGCGATCATACCAGCACTAATGCACCGGATCCCATCAGAACTCCGCAGTTAAGCGTGCTTGGGCGAGAGTAGTACTAGGATGGGTGACCTCCTGGGAAGTCCTCGCGTTGCACGCCTTTTTCGTTGTTTTTTACTTTCTTAAATGCACCGATCCTTCTCGTTTCATTTGCTGTGGTCGTCGGATGAGAACTGACCAGGACGAGGAAAAAGCATCCAAGTCCGACCTTCCGCCCTTGTTCACTCGAAATTTCCGAAATTCCCCAACGGACCCCTCCTGGCCCTGAAAACCACTTGAGAGGCACCATTTTACTGCAACACACGGACGAAAGCCCATGCTTGCACGGGACGATGCAGGGGTCGAGCTACCGTCCGTAACGCACGCTTAGCTCGCCTCTTCCGAGCCGTCAGTTACGAACTTGCGGCCTCTTTGGACCTGGCGTGCTGTATGCGCGACTCTGCGGCCGCGTACCCTCAATGAAACATTTGTTCCGCAAGAATCCTATGGGTGCGATCATACCAGCACTAATGCACCGGAACCTATCAGAACTCCGCAGTTAAGCGTGCTTGGGCAAGAGTGGTACTAGGATGGGTGACCTCCTGGGAAGTCCTCGTGTTGCACCCCTTTTTCGTCGTTTTTTCTTTCTAAAAAGCATCGATCTTTCTCGTTTCATTTGCTGTTGCCTTCGAATGAGAACTGACCAGGACGAGGAAATAGAATCCAAATCAGGCCCTTCGCCCATGTTCCCTCGAAATGACCGAAATTCCCCTACGGACCCCTCCTGGTCCTGAAAACCACATCAGAGGCCCTTTTTCACTGCAACACACGGACGAAACCCCATGCATGCACGGGGCGGTGAATGTGGTCAAGTTACCGCCCGTAACGCACGCTTAGCTCCCCTCTTCCGAGCTGTCAGTTACGAACTTGCGACCTCTTTGGAGCTGGCGTGCTGTATGCGCGATTCTGCGGCCGCGTTCCATCAATGAAACACTTGTTCCGCAAGAATCCAATGGGTGCGAACATACCAGTACTAATGCACCGGATCCCATCAGAACTCCGCAGTTAAGCGTGCTTGGACGAGACTAGTACTAGGATGGGTGACCTCCTGGGAAGTCCTCGTGTTGCACCCCTTTGTTGTTGTTTTTTGCTTCTTTAAAAAGCACCGATCTTTCTCGTTTCATTTGCTGTTGCCGTCGGAGGAGAACTGACCAGGACGAGGAAAAAGAATCCAAATCAGGCCTTCTGCCCATGTTCGCTCGAAATTACCAAAATTCCCCTACGAACGCCTCCTGGCCCTGAAAACCACATTAGAGGCCCTTTTTTACTGCAACGCACGGATGAAACCTCATGCTTGCACGGGGCGATGAAGGTGGTCGAGCTACCGTCCGTAACGCACGCTTAGCTCGCCTCTTCCGAGCTGTCAGTTGCGAACTTGCGAACTCTTTGGAGCTGGAGTGCTGTATGCGCGACTCTGCGGCCGCGTACCGTCAATGAAACATTTGTTCCGCAAGAATCCAATGGGTGCGATCATACCAGCACTAATGCACTGGATCCCATCAGAACTCCGCAGGTAAGCGTGCTTGGGCGAGAGCAGTACTAGGATGCGTGACCTCCTGGAAAGTCCTCGTGTTGCACCCCTTTTTCGTTGTTTTTTGCTATCTTAAAAGCACCGATCCTTCTCGTTTCATTTGTTGTGGTTGTCGGATGAGAACTGACCAGGACGAGGAAAAGGCATCCAAGTCCGACCTTCCGTCCTTGTTCACTCAAAATTTCCGAAATTCCCCAACGGACGCCTCCTGGCCCTGAAAACCACATCAGAGGCCCCATTTTACTACAACACACAGACGAAAGCCCATGCTTGCACGGGGCGATGGAGGGGGTCGAGCTACCGTCCGTAACGCACGCTCAGCTCGCCTCTTCCGAGCTGTCAGTTACGAACTTGCGACCTCGTTGGGGCAGGCGTTCTGTATGCGCGACCCTGCGGCCGCGTACCCTCAATGAAACATTTGCTCCGCAAGAATCCAATGGGTGCGATCATACCAGCACTAATGCAGCGGATCCCATCAGAACTCTGCGGTCAAGCGTGCTTGGGCAAGAGTAGTACTAGGATTGGTGACCTCCTGGGAAGTCCTCGTGTTGCACCCCTTTTTATTGTTTTTTACTTTCTCAAAAGCACCGATCCTTCTCATTTCATTTGCTGTGGTCATCGGATGAGAACTGACCAGGACGAGGAAAAAGCATCCAAGTCCGACCTTCCGCCCTTGTTCACTCGAAATTTCGGAAATTCCCCAACGGACACCTCATGGCCCTGAAAACCACTTAAGAGGCCCCATTTTACTGCAACACACGGACGAAATCCCATGCTTGCACAGGGCGATGCAGGGGGTCGAGCTACCATCGGTAACGCACGCTTAGCTCACCTCTTCCGAGCTGTCAGTTACGAACTTGCGACCTCTTTGGAGCTGGCGTGCTGTATGCGCGACTCTGCGGCCGCGTACCCTCAATGAAGCATTTGTTCCGCAAGAATCCAATGGGTGCGATCATAGGAGCACTAATGCATCGGATCCCATCAGAACTCTGCAGTTAAGCGTGCTTGGGCGAGAGTAGTACGAGGATGGGTAACCTCCTGGGAAGTCCTCGTGTTGCACCCCTTTTTCGTCGTTTTTTCTTTCTAAAAAGCACCGATATTTCCCGGTTCATTTGCTGTTGCCTTCGGATGAAAATTGACCAGGACGAGGAAAAAGAATCCAAATCAGGCCCCCCGCCCATGTTCACTCGAAATGACCGTAATTCCACTACGGACGCCTCCTGGTCCTGAAAACCACATCAGAGGCACTTTTTCACTGCAACACACGGACGAAACCCCATGCATGCTCGGGGCGGTGAATGTGGTCAATCTACCGTCCGTAACGCACGCTTAGCTCGCCTCTTCCGAGCTGTCAGTTACGAACTTGCGACCTCTTTGGAGCTGGCGTGCTGTATGCGCGATTCTGCGGCCGCGTTCCATCAATGAAACACTTGTTCCGCAAGAATCCAATGGGTGCGAACATACCAGCACTAATGCACCGGATCCCATCAGAACTCCGCAGTTCAGCGTGCTTGGGCGAGAGTAGTACTAGGATGGGTGACCTCCTGGGAAGTCCTCGTGTTGCACCCCTTTTTTTGTTGTTTTTTTCTTCCTTAAAAAGCACCGATCTTTCTCGTTTCATTTCCTGTGGCCGTCGGAGGAGAACTGACCAGAACGAGGAAAAAGAATCCAAATCAGGCCTTCCGTCCATGTTCGCTCGAAATTACCAAAATTCCCCAGCGGACGCCTCCTGGCCCTGAAAACCACATTAGAGGCCCTTTTTTACTGCAACACACGGATGAAACCCCATGCTTGCACGGGGCGATGAAGGTGGTCGAGCTACCGTCCGTAACGCACGCTTAGCTCGCCGCTTCCGAGCTGTCAGTTATGCACTTGTGACCTATTGGAGCTGGCGTGCTGTATGTGCAACTCAGCGTCCGCATGCCCTCAATAAAACATTTGTTCCGCAAGAATCCAATGGGTGCGATCATACCAGCACCAATGCACCGGATCCCATCAGAACTCCGCAGTTAAGCGTGCTTGGGCGAGAGTAGTACTAGGATCGGTGACCTCCTGGGAAGTCCTCGTGTTGCACCCCTTTTTCGTTGCTTTTTACTTTCATGAAAGCACGGATCCTTCTCGTTTCGTTTGCTGTGGCCATCTGATGACAACTGACCATGACGAGGAAAAAGCATCCAAGTCCGACCTTCCACCATTGTTCACTCGAAATTTCCGAAATTCCCCAGCGGACGCCTCCTGGCCCTGAAAACCACATTAGAGGCCCCATTTTACTGCAACACACGGACGAAAGCCCATGCTTGCACGGGGCGATGAAGGGGTCGAGCGACCGTCCGTAACGCACTCTTAGCTCGCTGCTTCCGAGCTGTCAGTTGCGAACTTGCGACCTCTTTAGAGCAGGCGCGCTGTATGCGCGGCTCTGCGGCCGCGTACCCTCAATGAAACATTTGTTCCGCAAGAATCCAATGGGTGCGATCATACCAGCACTAATGCACCGGATCCCATCAGAACTCCGCAGTTAAGCGTTCTTGGGCGAGAGTAGTACTAGGATGGGTGACCTCCTGGGAAGTCCTCGGGTTGCACCCCTTTTTCGTTGTTTTTTACTTTCTTAAAAGCACCGATCCTTCTCGTTTCATTTGCTGTGGCCGTCGGATGAGAACAGACCAGGACGAGGAAAAAGCATCCAAATTAGGCCTTCCGCCCATGTTCGCTGGAAATTACCAAAATTCCCCTACGGACGCCTCTTGGCCCTGAAAACCACGTCAGAGGCCCTTTTTGACAGCAACACACGGATGAAACCCAATGCTTGCACGGGGCGATGAAGGTGGCCGAGCTACCGTCCGTAACGCACGCTTAGCTCGCCTGTTCCGAAGTATCAGTTACAAACTTGCGACCGCTTTAGATTTGGCGCGTTGTATGTGCGACTCGGCAGCCGCGTACACTCGATAAAAGATTTGTTACGCAAGAATCCAAGGGGTGCGATCATACCGACACTAATGCACCGAATCCCATCAGAACTCGGTAGTTAAGCGTGCTTGGACGAGACTAGTAGTAGGATGGGTGACCTCCTGGGAAGTCCTCGTGTTGCACCCCTTTTCGTTGTTTTTTTCTTTCTTAAAAGCACCGATCTTTCTCGTTTCATTTGTTGTGGCCGTCGGATGAGAACTGACCAGGACGAGGAAAAAGCATCCAAGCATGGCCCCCGGCCCTTGTTCACTCTAAATTTCCGAAATTTCCCTACGGACGTCTCCTGGCCCTGAAAACCACATCAGAGGCCCCTTTTTACTGCAACACACGGACGAAAACCCATGCTTGCACAGGGCGACGAAGGTGGTCGAGCTATCGTCCGTAACGCACTCTTAGCTCGCTGCTTCCGAGCTGTCAGTTGCGAACTTGCGGCCTCTTCAGATTTGGCGCGCCGTATGTGCGACTCGGCAGCCGCGTACACTCTATAAAAGATTTGTTCCACAAGAATCCAATGGTCGCGATCATACCAGCACTAATGCACCGGATTCCATCAGAACTCCACAGTTGAGCGCGCTTGGGCGAGAGTAGTACTAGGATGGGTCACCTCCTGGGTAGTCCTCATGTTGCACCCCTTTTCCATTTTTTTTTCTTTTTTAAAAGCACCGATCCTTCTCGTTTCATTTGCGGTGGGCGTCGGATGAGACCTGACCAGGACGAGGAAAAAGCATCTAAATCAGGCCTTTCGGCCATGTTCAGTCGAAATGACCAAAATTCTCTTACGGACGACTCTTGGCCCTGAAAACCACTTCAGAGGCCCTTTTTTACAGCAACACAAGGACAAAACCCCACGCTGGCAAGGGGCGATGAAGGTGGTCGAGCTATCGTCCGTAACGCACGCTTAGCCCGCCGCTTCCGAGCTATCAGTTACGAACTTGCGACCTCTTTGAAGCTGGCGTGTTGTATGCGTGACTGAGCGGTCACGTACCTCAATGAAACATTTGCTCCGCAAGAATCCAATGGGTGCGATCGTACCAGCACTAATGCACCGGATTCCATCATAACTCCACAGTTAAGCGCGCTTGGGCGAGAGTAGTACTAGGATGGGTCACCTCCTGGGTAGTCCTCATGTTGCACCCCTTTTTCATTTTTTTTTCTTTTTTAAAAGCACCGATCCTTCTCGTTTCATTTGCTGTGGGCGTCGGATGAGACCTGACCAGGATGAGGAAAAAGCACCCAAATCAGGCATTTCGGCCATGTTCAGTCGAAATGACCAAAATTCTCCTACGGACGACTCTTGGCCCTGAAAACCACTTCAGAGGCCCTTTTTTTACAGCAACACAAGGACGAAACCCCACGCTGGCAAGGGGCGATGAAGGTGGTCGAGCTATCGTCCGCAACGCACGCTTAGCCCGCCGCTTCCGAGCTATCGGTTACGAACTTTTGACCTATTTGAAGCTGGCGTGCTGTATGCGCGACTGAGCGGCCACGTACCTCAATGAAACATTTGCTCCGCAAGAATCCAATGGATGCGATCGTTCCAGCACTAATGCACCGGATCCCATCAGAACTCCGCAGTTGAGCGTGCTTGGGCGAGAGTAGTATTAGGGTGGGTGACCTCCTCGGAAGTTCTCATGTTGCACCCCTTTTTCGTTGTTTTTTCCTTTCTTAAAAGCACCAATCTTTCTCGTTTCATTTGCTGTGGCCGTCGGATGAGAATTGATCAGGACGAGGAAAAAGCATCCAAATCAGGCCTTCCGGCCTTGTTCACTCGAAATTTCCGAGATTCCTCTGCGGACGGCTCCTGGCCCTGAAAACCACATAAAAGGCCCCTTTTACTGCATCACACGGACGAAACCCCCTGCTTGCACGGGGCGACGAAGGTGGTCGAGCTATCGTCCATAACGCACTCTTCGCTCGCCGCTTCCGAGCTGTCAGTTACGAACTTGCGATCTCTTTAGATTTGGCGCGCTGTATGTGCGGCTCGGCAGCCGCGTACACTCTATAAAAGATTTGTTCCGCAAGAATCCAATGGGTGCGATCATGCCAGCACCAATGCACCGGATCCCATCAGAACTACGCAGTTAAGCGTGCTTGGGCGAAAGTTGTGCTAGGATCGGTGACCTCCTGGGAAGTCCTCGTATTGCCCCCCTTTTTTGTTTTTTTTTGTTTTTTAAAAGCAACGATCCTTCTCATTTCATTTGTTGTGGGCGTCGGATGAGATCTGACCAGGATGAGGAAAAAGCACCCAAATCAGGACTTTCGGCCATGCTCAGTCGAAATGACCAAAATTCCCCTACGGAAGACTCTTGGCCCTGAAAACCACTTCAGAGGCCCTTTTTTACAGTAACACAAGGACGAAACCCCACGCTGGCAAGGGGCGATGAAGTTGGTCGAGCTACCGTCCGTAACGTACGCTTAGTTCGCCGCTTCCGAGCTGTCAGTTGCGAACTTGCGACCTCTTTAGATTTGGCGCGCTGTTTGCGCAACTCGGTAGCCGCGTACACTCTATAAAAGATTTGTTCCGCAAGAATCCAGTGGGTGCGATCATACCAGCACTAATGCACCGGATCCCATCAGAACTCCACAGTTAAGCGTGCTTGGGCGAGAGTAGTACTGGGATAGGTGACCTCCTGGGAAGTCCTCGTGTTGCACCCCTTTTTCGTTATTTCTTTTCTTCCTTAAAAGCACCGATCCTTCTCGTTTCATTTGCTGTGGCCGTCGGATGAGAACTGACCAGGACGAGGAAAAGCATCCAAGTCAAGCCTTGCGCCCATGTTCGCTCGAAAGTACCGAAATTCCCCTACGGACGCCTCCTGACCCTGAAATCCACATCAGTGGCCCTTTTTTACTGCAACACACGGACAAAACCCCATGCTTGCACGGGGCGATGAAGGTGGTCGAGCTACCGTCCGTAACGCACGCTTAGCTCGCCGCTTCCAAGCTGTCAGTTGCGAACTTGCGACCTCTTTAGATTTGGCGCGCTGTTTGTGCAACTCGATAGCCGCGTACACCATATAAAAGATTTGTTCCGCAAGAATCCAGTGGGTGCGATCATACTAGCACTAATGCACCGGATCCCATCAGAACTCCGCAGTTAAGCGTGCTTGGGCGAGAGTGGCACTGGGATAGGTGACCTCCTGGGAAGTCCTCGTGTTGCACCCCATTTTCGTTATTTTTTTTTCCTTAAAAAGCACCGATCCTTCTCGTTTCATTTGCTATGGCCGTCGGATGAGAACTGATCAGGACGGGGAAAAAGCATTCAAATCACGCCTTCCGCCCATGTTCCCTCGAAATTACCCAAATTCCCCTACGGATGCCCCCTGGCCCTGAAAACCACATCAGAGGCCCTTTTTTACTTCAACACACGGACGAAACCCCATGCTTGCACGGGGCGGTGAAGGTGGTCGAGCTACCGTCCGTAACGCACGCTTAGCTCCCCGCTTCCGAGCTGTTAGTTACGAACTTGCGACCTCTTTGGATTTGGCGCGCTGTATATGCGACTCGGCAGCCGCGTACACTCCATAAAAGATTTGTTACGCAAGAATCCAAAGGGTGCGATCATACCAGCACTAATGCACCGGATCCCATCAGAACTCCGCAGTTAAGCGTGCTTGGGCAAGAGTAGTACTAGGATGGGTGATCTCCTGGGAAGTCCCCGTGTTGCACCCCTTTTTCGTTGTTTTTTGCTTTCTTCGAAGCACCGATCCTTCTCGTTTCATTTGCTGTGTCCGTCGGATAAGAACTGACCAGGACGAGGAAATAGCGTCCAAGTCCGACCTTCCGCCCTTGTTCACTCGAAATTTCCGAAATTCCCCTACGGACGCCTCCTGGCCCTGAAAACCACAATAAAGGCCCCATTTTACTGCAACACACGGACGAAAGCCCATGCTTGCACGGGGCGATGAAGGGGGTCGAGCTACCGTCCGTAACGCACTCTTAGCTCGCCGCATCCGAGCTGTCAGTTGCGAACTTGCGACCTCTTTAGATTTGGCGCGCTGTATGTGCGACTCGGCAGCCGCGTACGCTCTATAAAAGATTTGTTCCACAAAAATCCAATGGTTGCGATCAAACCAGCACCAATGCACCGGATCCCATCAGAACTCCGCCGTGAAGCGTGCTTGGGCGAGAGTGGTACTAGGATGGGTGGCCTTCTGGGAAGTCCTCGTCTTGCACCCCATTTTCGTTTTTTTTCTTTTTTAAAAGCACCGATCGTTCTCGTTTCATTTGCTGTGGGCGTCGGATGAGACCTGACCTGGACGAGGAAAAAGCTGGCGTGCGATATGCGCGACTTAGCGGCCGCGTACACTCAATGAAACATTTGTTCCGCAAGGATCCAGCGGGTGCGATCATGCCAGCACTAATGCATCGGATCCCATCAGTACTCCGCAGTTAAGCGTGCTTGGGCGACAGCAGTACTAGGATGGGCGACCTCCTGGGAAGTACTCATGTTGCACCCCATTTTCGATATTTTTTGCTTTCTTAAAAGCATCGATCTTTCTCGTTTCATTTGCTGTGGCCGTCGGATGAGAACTGACCAGGACGAGGAAAAAGCATCCAAGTCAGGCCCTCCGCCCATGTTCACTCGAAATGACCGAAATTCCCTTACGGAAGCCTCCTGGCCCTGAAAACCACATCAGAGGTCCTTTTTTGCTGCAACACACGGATGAAACCCCATGCTTGCACGGGGCGATGAAGGTGGTCGAGCTGCCGTCCACAACGCACGCTAAGCTCGCCTCTTCCGAGCTGTCAGTTATGAACTTGCGTCCTCTTTGGAGCTGGCGTGCTGTATGCGCGACTCTGCGGCCGCGTTCCCTCAATGAAACATTTGTTCCGTAAGAATCCAATGAGTGCGATCATACCAGCACTAATGCACCGGATCCCATCAGAACTCCGCAGTTAAGCGTGCTTGGGCGAGAGTAGTACTAGGATGGGTGACTTCCTAGGAAGTCCTCGTGTTGCACCCCTTTTTTGTTGTATTTTTCTTCCTTTAGAAGCACCGATCTTTCTCGTTTCATTTGCTGTGGCTGTCGGATGAAAACTGACCAGGACGGGGAAGAAGCATCCAAATCAGGCCTTCCGCCCATGTTCGCTCGAAATTACCGAAATTCCCCCGCGGACGCCTCCTGGCCCTGAAAACCACATCAAAGGCCCTTTTTTACTGCTGCACACGGATGAAACCCCATGCTTGCACGGGGCGATGAAGGTGGTGGAGCTACCGTCCGTAACGCACGCTTAGCTCGTCTCTTCCGAGCTGTCAGTTACGAACTTGCGTCCTCTTTGGAGCTGGCGTGCTGCATGCGCGACTCTGCGGCCGCGTACCCTCAATGAAACATTTTTTCCGCAAGAATCCAATGGGTGCGATCATACCAGCATTAATGCACCGGATCCCATCATTACTCCGCAGCTAAGCGTGCTTGGGCGAGAGTAGTACTAGCATGGGTGACCTCCTGGGAAGTCCTGGTGTTGCACCCATTTTTCGTTGTTTTTTGCTTTCTTAAAAGCACCGATCCTTCTCGTTTCATTTGCTGTGGCCGTCTGATGAGAACTGACCAGGACGAGGAAAAAGCATCCAAGTCCGACCTTCCGCCCTTGTTCACTCGAAATTTCCGAAATTCTCCAACGGACGCCTCCTGGCCCTGAAAACCACATTAGAGGCCACATTTGCTGCAACACACGGACGAAAGCCCATGCATGCGGGCGGTGAATGTGTCAAGTATCGTCCGTTAACGGCATGCGTTAGCTCGCTTTACGAGCTGTTTTGTCAGTGCGAACTTGCGACCTCTTTGAGCTGGCGTGCTGTATGCGCGACTCTCGGCCGCGTACCCTCAATGAAACATTTGTTCCGCAAGAATCCAATGGGTGCGATCATACCAGCACTAATACACCGAATCCCATCAGAACTCCGCAGTTAAGCGTGCTTGGGCGAGAGTAGTACTGGGATGGGTGTCCTCCCGGGAAGTCCTCGTGTTGCACCCCTTTTTCGTCGTTTTTTCTTTCAAAAAAGCACCGATCTTTCTCGTTTTATTTGCTGTTGCCTACGGATGAGAACTGACCAGGACGAGGAAAAAGAATCCGAATCAGGCCCTCCGCTCATGTTCACTCGAAATGACCGAAATTCCCCTACGGACGCCTCCTCGTCCTGAAAACCACATCAGAGGCCCTTTTTCGCTGCAACACACGGACGAAACCCCATGCATGCACGGGTCGGTGAATGTGTTCAAGCTACCGTCCGTACCGCACGCTTAGCTCGCCCCTTCCGAGCTGTCAGTTACGAACTTACGACCTCTTTGGAGCTGGCGTGCTGTATGCGCGACTCTGCGGCTGTGTACCCTCAATGAAACATTGTTCCGCAAGAATCCAATGGGTGCGATCACACCACCACTAATTCACCGGATCCCATCAGAACTCCGCAGTTAAGCGTGCGCGAGAGTAGTATTAGGATGGGTGACCTCCTGGGGAGTCCTCGTGTTGCACCCCTTTTTCGTTACCTTTTACTTTCTTAAAAGCACCGATCCTTTTCGTTTCATTAGCAGCGGCCGTTTGATGAGAACTGACCAGGACGAGGAAAAAGCATCCAAGTCCGACCTTCCGCCCTTGTTCACTCGAAATTTCCGAAATTCCCTAACGGACCCCTCGTGGCCCTGAAAACCACATTAGAGGCCCCATTTGCTGCAACACACGGACGAAAGCCCATGCCCGAACAGGGCGATGAAGGGGGTCGAGCGACCGTCCGTAACGCACTCTTAGCTCGCCGCTTCCGAGCTATAAGTTGCGAACTTGCGACCTCTTTAGATTTGGCGCACTGTATGTGCGACTCGGCAGCCGCGTGCGTTCAATAAAAAATTTGTTCCGCAAATATCCAATGGGGGCGATTAGACCTGCACCAATGCACCGGATCCCATCAGAACTCCGCGGTTAAGCGCGCTTGGGCGAGAGTAGTACTAGGATGGGTGACCTCCTGGGACGTCCTCGTGTTGCAACCCTTGTTTGTTTTTTTTCTTTTTTAACAGCACCGATCCTTCTCGTTTCATTTGGTGCGGGCGTTGGATGAGACCTGACCAGGATGACGAAAAAGCCATCCAAATCAGGCCTTTCGGCCATGTTCAGTCGAAATGACCAAAATTCGCCCTTCAGACGACTCTTGGCCCTGAAAACCACTTCAGAGGCCCTTTTTTACAGCAACACAAGGATGAAACCCCACGCTGGCAAGGGGCGATGAAGGTGGTCGAGCTACCATCCGTAACGCACGCCTAGCTCGCCGCTTCCGACCTGTAAGTTACGAACTTGCGACCTCTTTATTGCCGGCGTGCATAAAGCGCGACTCAGCGGCTGCGTACACTCAACGAGACATTTGTTCCGCAAGAATCCAATGGCTGCGATCATACCAGCACTAATGCAGCGGATCCCATCAGGACTACGCAGTTAAGCGTGCTTGCGCAAGAGTAGTAGTAGGATGGGTGACCTCCTGGGAAGCGCTCGTGTTGCACCCCTTTTTCGTTTTTTTCCTTTTTTAAAAACACAGATCCTTTTCATTTCATTTGCTGTGGGGGTCGGAGGAGACCTCGCCAGGGCGAGGAAAAAGCATCCAAATCAGGCCCTTCGTCCATGTTCAGTCGAAATGACCAAAATTCCCCTATGGACGGCTCTTGGCCCTGAAAACCACTTCAGAGGCCCTTTTTTACAGCAACACAGGGACGAAACCCCACGTTGGCAAGGGGCGATGAAGGTGGTCGAGCTACCATCCGTAACGCACGTATAGCTCGCCGCTTCCGAGCTGTCAGTTACGAATTTGCGACCTCTTTAGATTTGGGGCGCTGCATGCGCGACTCGGCAGCCGCGTGGACTCAATGAAACATTTGTTCCGCAAGAATCCAATGGGGGCGATCATAGCAGCACTAATGCACCGGATCCCATCAGAACTCCGCAGTTAAGCGTGCTTGGGCGAGAGTAGTACTAGGGTGGGTGACCTCCTGGGAAGTCCTCGTGTTGCACCCCTTTTTCGTTTTTTTTTTACTTTCTTAAAGGCACCGATACTTCTCGTTTCATTTGCTATGGTCGTCGGATGAGAACTGTCTAGGACGAGGAAAAAGCATCCAAGTCCGACCTTCCGCCCTTGTTCACTCGAAATTTCCGAAATTCCCCTACGGACGCCTCCTGGCCCTGAAAACAACTTGAGAGGCCCCATTTTACTGCAACACACGGACGAAAGCCCATGCTTGCACGGGGCGATGGAGGGGGTCGAGCTACCGTTCGTAACGCACGGTTAGCTCGCCTCTTCCGAGCT
>JAKOGI010004803.1:0-20362 GCA_029747015.1 Carnegiea gigantea | reverse complement strand
CTGGCTCAGTTCTTCCAAACAAGCCAGCTTACAGAATGAACCCAAAGGAGACCATGGAGATTCAACGGCAAGTAGAGGAATTGATGTCAAAGGGACTTGTGCGTGAGTCCTTAAGCCCCTGTGCCGTGCCTGCTTTGTTGGTTCCCAAGAAGGATGGCAGCCAACGCATGTGTGTGGACAGCAGAGCTATAAACAAGATCACCATCAAGTATAGGTATCCTATACCTAGGCTTGAAGACATGCTAGACGATTTACATGGCTCTAAAGTCTTTTCCAAGATTGATCTTCGAAGTGGTTACTACCAGATCAGAATAAGAGAGGGAGATAAATAGAAGACTGCATTCAAGACTAAAGGAGGTTTATATGAGTGGCTGGTTATGCCATTCGGTCTTTCCAACGCTCCTAGCACATTCATGAGGTTGATGAATCAAGTATTCAAACCTTATATTGGCAAGTTCATGGTGGTTTACTTCGATGACATTCTTATCTATTCCAAGGACGAGCAAGAACATCAAAATCATCTCAATCAGATCATGCATGTCCTTGAACGTGAGCAGCTATATGGTAATCTTAAGAAGTGTACCTTCTTTACTCATGAGGTTACATTCTTAGGTTACATTGTTTCTAGTGAAGGCATTAAAGTTGATGAAGGGAAGATAGAGGCTATTCGCACTTGGCCTCAACCACAAAGTATACATGATGTTAGAAGTTTTCATGGTTTGGCTTCGTTTTACCGAAGGTTTATTCGAAACTTCAGCACCATCATGTCCCCTATGACTGAAGTGCTTAAGGGTTCATCATTCCAATGGACTCCTAAAGCTCAATCCGCCTTCGAAGAAGTAAAGAAAAAACTTACTCAAGCACCGGTCCTTTCTCTACCATGCTTTGAGAAAGTTTTTGAGGTTGAATGTGATGCATCAGGAGTAGGAATTGGTGGAGTTTTAACTCAGGAAGGCAAGCCATTAGCCTTCTTCAGTGAAAAACTGTGTGACTCAAGAAGAAAATACTCCACCTATGACAAGGAATTCTATGCGATCATTCGGTGTCTAGAACATTGGAGTCATTACTTAGTGGCTAGTGAGTTTATACTTCATTCAGATCATGAGGCTTTGAAGTATATTCAGGGTCAGCACAAACTGAACTCACGTCATGCTAAGTGGGTTGAATTCCTACAATCTTTCCACTTCACTATCAAGCACAAATCAGGAAAGTTGAATCAAGGAGCAGATGCATTATCAAGGAGACATCTCCTTATGTTTCAGTTAGACGCCCTTATTCTGGGTTTCGAGCATCTTAAGAGTCTATATGCTGAAGATGAAGACCTTGGGCCTCTCTATGCAGCTTGTTTGAAGCATCCAAAGGGCGACTTCCTAACCCAAGAAGGCTATTTATTCAAAGGAGTGCGGTTATGCATTCCAAAGTGTAGCACTCGTGAACTACTAATCAGGGAAATTCATGGAGGTTCCTTGGCCGGTCATTTTGGAGAGTCAAAAACCATAACCATGTTAAGGGAACACTACTATTGGCCAGGGATGGAAAAGGATGTTCAAGACATCCTTAGAAGGTGTGGAACGTGCCAAGCAGCCAAGAGTCATACCTTACCCCACGGATTATACACGCCATTACCCGTACCTACCCTACCTTGGGTAGATGTGAGTATGGACTTTATTTTGGGTCTACCTAAGACTCAAAGGGGAAAGGATTCAATCTTCGTGGTGGTAGACAGATTTTCGAAGATGGCACATTTCATTCCCTGCTGCAAAACCAATGATGCTACACACATTGTCGAGCTCTATTTTAAAGAGGTAACAAGGTTGCATGGTATCCCTAAGACCATTGTTTCAGATAGGGATACAAAGTTCCTCAGTCATTTCTGGATTACCCTGTGGAAAAAGCTTGGTACTAAGTTGCTGTTTAGTACTACCTGTCATCCTCAGACTGATGGCCAAACTGAGGTCACTAATCGAACCCTGGGTACTCTCCTAAGGGCTTTGATTAAACCTAATGCGAAGGCCTGGGATTTACTCTTACCCTATGCTGAGTTTGCATTCAATCGGGCACCTAGCAAAGCTACTGGTCTTTCACCATTTAAAGTGGTGTATGGGGTTGATCCTTTAAGTCCAAATGACCTCACCCCGCGACCCCAAGATCAAAAGCCCCATGTTGATGCCACACAAAGAGTAAAAGAAATTCAAAAGCTCCATGAGTTGGTGAAGGCTCGAATTGAGAAGACTAATGTAGCCTATGAAGCACACGCCAACAAGCATAGGAGAAAGATTGTTTTTCAACCAGGAGACTTGGTATGGATCCATTTAAGAAAGGAACGTTTTCCTTCTAAAAGGAAAAACAAACTCATGCCACGAGTGGAAGGTCCATTTGAAGTCTTGGAGAGGATCAACGACAATGCTTATAAGATTGATCTCCCTGGTGATTTTGAGGTTTCAGCCACCTTTAATGTAGCTGATTTGAGCCCCTACTATCCGGACACTTCCCCACTAGATTTGAGGATCAAATCTTTTCAACAAGGGGAGGATGATGGAGTCCTACCTAGCCAAGACCTTGGTCAAGATGTATCAAGTCCAAGTCATCCAAAAACAAGGTCCCAAACCAAGAAGATGGCTCACCTTTGGCAAGGAATCGAAAACAGCACAAACGGGTTAACCGGTCAGCATAAGCCCGGTTTTGTGCATCTGATTTCTTAAGCCATATGATGGCTTAAGGCCAATATTTTTGCATTTTTGGAATCCTCAGGATGTTAGCTTTCAAGTCCAGGCATTGGTTTCAAATCATGCCATAAAGAGGATGGAGTATCAATGACATTTTCCCAACCGGTCAGAATCGGCCCAATTCTGCGCGGTTAAAAGTTTAGGCGTGATTACCCTACTTAAGCCTTGTTTAACCTTAATTTCTTACTTGGGGGGTTTTTACCCACCTTGAACTTCCCCCCCCATGAATAAAACCCAGATCATATCCCTTTTTGCTTGGGTTAAACTTAGTCTGAAAACCGGGTGAAAACCTGGCCCTGAACCCGGTTGACATCACAGCAGCACTTTACCTTCTATAGAGGGTTTCCTTCTCTTCAGCTGAATGGGTACTCCCTTCTATGTTGGCACACGTCCAAGGCAACCTAGGAAAGGCCACAACCAATGAAAAAAGGGCTGCAAGAAGAATTATCTCTTGATTCTCATTGGAAGACAAGGAGGGTGCTATCTTGCTTCCTATTGGACAGCCGCAAAGAGGAGATCACTTTTCGGCTGGACACATGCTTTCCTTGCTGCATTTGAAGCTGAATGAGATTAAGGACAAGTTAATTAAGTAGTAATCTTCATTTGTCTTGCTTTCCTTGAAGTTTTAAGTGTATTTTGATTAACATTAAGTATGATTGTAACCGATTAACTCTAACCGTGGGAATTAGAGTTAATTAACACCTTTCCTCCCTAGGAGGGTAAGGTGAGGTGTCTCCTAACTTGCTTGCTGAGTAGGAAAGGTTGTAAGGCAAGCAACAAAAGGGCAGGCACGGCCACAATGGAAACACACTTCAGATTTTGTTGAATGAAAAACCATAGAGAGCTTTCAAAGCTTCCTCTCCAAATCCTTGCTTGCTTATCTTAGTTTAGGCCAAACTAAGTGGTGTTCAAGTGAGTCTTAGCCTTGATTAAGTGGTGATTCTGTATCTTAATCAAGATTAAGGGCCCTAGACTCAAAGGTTGGTGGTGATGACTGTATCCAATCTAAGAGTTTAGCTTATCTCTCTCCTTTGCATCCTACCGGATCATTAGCAAGGTTGTTTGCTTAATTTTCCAAAGTATTCATCTTCACCTACCTAGTTCTACATTCCCCTTCCTTATCCCACTCTTTCTACTATCATTCACACCCATTTCCTTCAAGTCCACCTCACCAAAAAGATAGAAAATCAGTTAGAATTGAAGAGCACTCAAACCGGGCAAAACTAGTCTAATCTAGTTCTTTCAAGCAGAAAGTTGGCACGGTGTACCCGTGCTCATTGGCACGCCCGTGCCACTTCAGCCCGTGAACTACATTGAGTTTTGAGTCTTCCTTGGTGTAAGGTTAGTGAGTGTGATCATTCCCATTGACCTTTACATCATTTGGCCTATTACATTTTGCTGCAAAAGCGTGACAAAATCGGGGTGATGTATCTCACCTTGCACTTGCCAAGGAGGTGAAGAGGGGGGAAAAGTAGGCGTGTGAGGATGAGAAGGAGAGCAAGTTGATAGAACAAGTGCCTTCAAGAGATAATCCAAGAGGAGCCACTCTTGTTGGACACTTGGGCAATCTCCTTAGATCAATTAGGATACAGAATCACCACCTAATTGAGATAAAGAGACCTAGACACCAATTAAGTTGCCACACTTAAGATATAGAACTAGGAATTTGAGAGAGACAAAGCTCAAGTTTGTATTCAAGTTGGCAAAAGGCCCCTACAAAAGGAAGAGAGGGGGTATTTATAGCCCAACACCTCCCTTCACTCGGCCAAGGGGCTGCAAACAAGCTGAAAAGTGACTAAATGACTAAGCCTAGGCTAGATTACAAGTACAAATTGAATAAACAAGTGATCTAGCCTAACCTTGACACCTCACTAGCTTAATTAATCTCAAAATTGAGGTGTTAAGCATCTAATAACCTTAGTGCAGCAGCTTAGGGCCTTGAACCTGATGTATATGTGGGTGGCAAGTGAACCAAATCAAACTCCAACTCAAAATAAGCTAAATTGGGAAGAGAAATGAAAGATGGATGAGATGGATGAAGAATTTCACTACACAAGAAAAAGGAATAGAATAAGATCTTGTAATTGAGATAATCCTTCACGGAGCCACTCAATGACTTGACCTTGGGCTAATTCTCTTGTCTTAACCCAGGAATCACTCCAATTGGAAAAGGAAGAGAACCTAGAACACCACTTGAATTTGCCACAATTCAAGATATAGAACTAGAAATTTAGTTGCACTTTTGAGAAACACACTCAAAGTACTTGTATTGCTTTGGAAATTTCTTACAATGCTGAATGAATAGCTTCACAGGCCCCTCCCCTTTTTATAGACTCGGCAAAAGACAATCAAAAGACTCAAGTAACTCCTAACAATTAAAACTAGCTAATGAAAAGTCTAAGAAAAATGAAAAGACTCATCATAAAAGGGGTGGGGGAGGTTACAAGGAATATTCTAGGATTTTTGAAGCTGATTACATCAATCTAGAAGCATCTAAAACGTGCACAATATCAGCCACACAAGTATATGTAACCGAAGACTCTTCATATTCCCAGCATTAATCCTTGCAACTGCCTCAACTTCAATAGAGCATAACTTCCAGAATACTCGGCCAAATCACGCGATCTTGGGCTTGTTAGAAAGCCCTGGCAGTCTATTTTCCAGAATGGGCTCATTTGCTCAATTTGGACAAGCGGTTTGAAAGTTATGGCCCAAACAATGCACCTATCTCAGACTAGACTGGATCAGCATAACGTATCTTTGAGTGATATTTTGCCCAATCAATTGATGTCCAAATTAAACAAACTTGGGCTTATTTGAAAGCTGAAATCTTAAACTTCAAAACCATGTGGAGCCTCAAGTTGTGGGACCACTTTAGGTAGGCCAAAAGTGCACCCAAAAAGCGGGAAATTTCTGGATGACGGCGGCACTACCTCTTCGGGTATGAACGCCAATTTCCGGCAAAGTTTGGCAACTTCCTTGACTTCTTGAAGCTTGAGTGAGTCCTCCTTAGGCTGAGCTTGATGGTCCTTGGGCTTCTCACGATGGTCTCCATCATTCCCCCCGGGTAAGTGAAAGTTTGCCCTCAAACTAGGAAGGGGCTCCTCATCGAAAAAGGGGCTAAGATCGGAGACATTGAAGGTAGCCGAAACTCCATAATCTCCAGGTAGATCAACCTTATATGCATTGGGCCCAACCTTCTCAAGGATTTCAAATGGACCATCGGAACGCGGCATCAACTTAGATTTTCTCTTTGAAGGGAAACGCTCCTTCCTCATGTGAAGCCATACCAAATCTCCTGGCTGAAAATGTACCTCCTTGCGATGCTTGTTGGCGCTTTGCATGGCTCTCTCATTAGCCTTGGCAATGTTATCTCTAACTCTTGTATGAAGTTCTTGGATCTCCTTGGCTCTTTTTTCGGCTTCCCAACTAAATTTTGTGGGAGTTGGAATGGGAACAAGATCCAAGGGACTCTTGGGATTGTAGCCATAGACAACTTGAAATGGAGAGAGTTGGGTGGACTTGCTAGGCACTCGATTGAATGCAACCTCGGCATGTGGTAGCAACTCATCCCAATTCTTCAAATGCTTCTTCACTAGGACTCTAAGTAAGGTACCCAAAGTCCTATTGGTGACTTCAGTTTGTCCATTAGTTTGGGGATGACAAGTAGTGCTAAACTTGAGTTAAGTACCCAATTTGCGCCATAGAGTTAGCCAAAAATGACTAAGAAACTTGGAGTCACGATCGGATACCATGCTCTTTGGAATGCCATGTAGTCTCACAACCTCCTTGAAATAAAGACTAGCCACTTGAGTAGCATCATTAGTGGTGTGGCAAGGGATGAAATGCGCCATCTTGGAGAATCGATCCACAACCACCATAATGGAGCCTTTGTTCCTTTGGGTTCTAGGTAAACCCGTGATGAAATCCAAGCTAATATCTTCCCAAGGGGCTTGAGGAATGGGAAGTGGAGAATACAATCCTTGGGACAAGGAATGGCTCTTAGCCATTTGACAAGAAGAACATCTTTTGATGAAATGCTCTACATCTCTTGACATCTTAGGCCAATAGTAGTGTTCCTTCAACATTGATCTAGTCTTCTCGACCCCAAAATGGCCAGCTAGGGCTCCTCCATGTAGCTCTTGGATAAGCAGTTCTCGAAATCCACATTGAGGTATACAAAGGCGTGAACCTTTGAATAGGAACCCATCTTCTAAGTGGAACAACCCATGGGGTGCTTAAGACACTTCTCAAAAATGTCCTTGAAATCATCATCTTTTGGGTACAAATCTTTAACAACTTCAAATCCAAGTACTTTAGTACTCAAAGTAGAGAGTAATAAGTACCTTCTTGATAATGCATCAGCTCCTTTGTTGAGAGTTCCCGCCTTAGGTTGGATAGTGAAGTGGAAGGACTGAAGATACTCTACCCATTTAGCATGTCTAGGGTTGAGCTTATGTTGTCCTTGGATGTATTTGAGAGCTTCATGGTCGGAATGAAGGATGAATTCACCTCCAACTAAGTAATGACGCCAATGCTCCAATGCTCTAATGATTGCATAAAACTCCTTGTCATAGGTGGAGTACTTCTTCTTGGCATCGTTGAGCTTCTCACTGAAAAAGGCAATGGGTCTCTTCTCTTGAGATAGGACAGCTCCAATTCCTACCCCGGATGCATCACACTCTCCTTCAAAGACTTTGGTAAAGTCGGGCAAGGCTAGAACGGGGGAACTAGTGAGCTTCTTCTTGATCTCTCCAAAAGCTTGTTGTGCTTGCTCGTTCCATGAAAACTCTTTGCCTTTAATTACCTCAGTCATAGGAGCCATAATTGTGCTGAAATTTCTAATGAACCTCCGGTAAAATGAAGCTAGGCCATGAAAACTCCTTACTTGAGTGATGGATGTAGGAGTTGGCCACTTTTGAATAGCCTTGATCTTGCTTTCATCAACTTGGAGGCCTTGGGCGGAAACAATGAAACCCAAGAAGACCACTTGAGGAGTGAAGAAAAAGCATTTCTCCATATTGCCATAAAGTTGTTCTTGAGAAAGAATCTCCAAAACTTGTTGCAAATTCTTGGCATGCTCCTCCTCGGTCTTGCTATAGACCAAGATATCATCAAAGTAAACGACAACACAAGTTCCAATGAGGGGCTTGAGAACTTGGTTCATGAGTATCATAAAAGTGCTCGGGGCATTAGTAAGCCCGAATGGCATTACAAGCCACTCATATAAACCTCCTTTAGTCTTAAAGGTGGTTTTCTATTCATCGCCTTCAAAAATGCGAATCTGGTAATAGCCACTTCTAAGATCAATCTTAGAAAAGATAGCAGCTCCGTGTAATTCATCCAATAGATCTTCCAATCGGGGAATAGGATACCGGTCCTTGATAGTGATCTTGTTTATTGCCCGGCTATCAACACACATACGCATGCTACCATCCTTCTTAGGAACAAGGAGGGCGGGCACGGCACATGGGCTTAGACTTTCACGAATTAAACCCTTGGACAAGAGATCATCCACTTGTCTTTGGATTTCTTGTGTTGCGCTTGGAGACATCCGATATGCCGGCTTGTTTGGAAGTACGGACCCGGGAACGAGGTCTATCTTGTGTTGGATAGATCTTGGAGGGGGAAGGCCATGTGGAATTTCTTGTGGAAAAACATGGTGATAGGCTTGTAGGAGAGGGGTGAGTAGTGGATGTGAGGGAGATAGTGGCTTAGACTCTTCTTGTAAAAGTATCAAGTCTTTAAAAGACTCATACTCATGGTGCTCAGATTTGAGAAGAGTAGTAAAGAAGACTTCCAAATGAGGATTGTCTTTTGGTTGAGAGGGGAAGGACTTTTGAGAGGGGTAAGAGTGATTTTCTTACGGTCCTTGAGAAAAGAGTAAGTGTTCATCCGGCCATCATGGATGACACTTCTATCAAAAGGCCATGGTCTACCCAATAATATATGGCAAGCATCCATGGGGACTATATCACACCAAATCTCATCTTTATAGTTTTTCCCAATTGAAAAGGAAACAAGACACCGGTGAGTAATTTGCAAACCTTTGCCTTGATTCAACCATTGTATGGTGTAGGGATTTGGACGAGGAGAGACTTGCAGCTTGAGTTTGTCCACCATAGTCTTTGAGGCAACGTTGGCACAACTACCTCCATCAATGATAAGGGAACAAACCTTGTCTCCTACGGTACACCTGGTGTGAAAAATGGCTTCTCTTTGCTCCATGTCCTTTTGAGTGGCAATTCCACTCAAGGCCCAGCGGATAACTAGCAATTCTCCTTCATCGGGGCCTTCTTCAACTTCTTCCAAACTTCCTTCTTCACGGTGCTCTTCTTCTTCTTCGTCATGGGCATGTTCATCACATGCTTCTTGGTACTCCGCTAGGGAAACGATCCTCCTGTTTGGACACTCAGATGCATAGTGTCCCATACCTTGGCACCGAAAGTAACGAACCTTGTCCTTTGATTTGGGTTCTTGTGTGGAGGGTTTTGGAGGGGTTGGAGTGGTGTTTTTGGTTTGTGATGGTGGGAAATTTTGTGGACGAGGAGGGTAGTACGGAGGCTTTTGTGTGGGGTAAGGACGAGAGAGAGACTTGGAAAGGACACTCTTTCCCTTCGATTTCTTTTGTTGCTCTACCTTGTAGGCTAGGGAACTCAAGTCATCAAGGGATGAATATGGTTGCAACTCAACAATATGAGCAATAGACTCATCAAGTCCGGTTAAGTATCTTACCAAGGTTTGAGAGTCATCTTCTTTCAAGTCGCATTTGAGTAGGAGTTGTTCAAACTCCAGAGTGTATTCTTCCACACTCTTGGATCCTTGCTTGAGTCGATGGAGCTTGAGATAATTGTCTTGCACATAGTGAGAGGGAAGAAACTTGGCCTTAAGCTTTTCTTTCATTTTGGCCCACGTTCTAATTTTCCCTTTCTCATTTCTTGCTCTTTTCGCTCCAAGGTTAGCCCACCAGATTGAAGCATATTTTCTGAGTTTAAGGGCTACAAGCTTTACCTTCTTATCTTCCGGGATGTCCTCATATTCAAAGATCATCTCAATGGTGTGCAACCAATCGAGAAATAAGTCCGGATCAAGTTGGCCTTCAAATTCGGGGATGTCAATTCGGACACCACCAATATTGCCTCCTTGCCTTCGTCTCCTTGGGACTTCTTCGTCACTAGAATTGGCTCGGGATTGAAAGACTTCTTCTTCCAATTCGACCACCGGTTCATGAGGACGAGAGGGAGTGGGGCTATGAACCCACGTTCGTTTTTCCTCCAAAAGTTGCCCAAGTTGAGTTCGAAGATAAGTGACTTGAGCTTCTAACTCTTCCACACGTGCTTGATTGCTTCTTGTGGACTTTTGTAGACATGTTGGAGATGCTTTGAAGGAAGAATATGCAGCAGGGAAAGTGGCACGGTCGTGCAAGGGGGCACGGTCAGGCCGTGCTATGCTTCGACTTGAGGAAATGCAGAAAAGTATAGTGGCACGGTCGTGCTGGGTGGCACGGGGGCACCGTGCTCCGTCTCGACTTGAAGATTTCTGGAAAAATGATATGGCACGGTCGTGTATGGTGGCACAGGGGCACCGTGCTGCTTCTCTGGTCTTCGAGACTCGGATTGCCGGTTTGTGCCTCTTTTTGTTTTTTTGTATTTTGGCTTTTTTGGGATGTATGTGGATGTGATGTGGGTCACTTAAGAACCTTGGCTCTGATGCCAATTGATGTATATGTGGGTGGCAAGTGAACCAAATCAAACTCCAACTCAAAATAAGCCAAATTGGGAAGAGAATTGAAAGATGGATGAGATGGATGAAGAATTTCACTACACAAAAAAAAGGAATAGAACAAGATCTTGTAATTGAGATAATCCTTCACGGAGCCACTCAATGACTTGACCTTGGGCTAATTCTCTTGTCTTAACCAAGGAATCACTCCAATTGGAAAAGGAAGAGAACGTAGAACACCACTTGAATTTGCCACAATTCAAGATATAGAACTAGGAATTTAGTTGCACTTTTGAGAAACACACTCAAAGTAGGAAATTTCTTACAATGCTGAATGAATAGCTTCACATGCCCCTCCCCTTTTTATAGACTCAGCAAAAGACAATCAAAGGACTTAAATAACTCCTAACAATTAAAACTAGTAAAATGAAAAGACTAAGATAAATGGAAAGACACATCATAAAAGGGGTGGGGGAGGTTACAAGCAATATTCTAGGATTTCTTAGCTGATTACACCAATCTAGAAGGCTCCAAAACGTGCACAATGTCAGCCACACAATCACATGTAACAGAAGACTCTTCATATTCCCAGAATTAATCCTTGCAGCTGCCTCAACTTCAACAGAGCATAACTTCCAGAATACTCGGCCAAATCACACGTTCTTGGGCTTGATAGAAAGCCCTGGAAGTCTATTTTCCAGAATGGGCTCATTTGCTCAATTTGGATAAGCGGTTTGAAAGTTATGTCCCAAACAATGCACCTATCTCAGACTGGACTGGATCAGCATAACGTATCTTTGAGTGATATTTTTCCCAATCAAATGATGTCCAAATTAAACAAACTTGGGCTTATTTGAAAGCTGAAATCTTAAACTTCAAAACCATGTGAGCCTCAAGTTGTGGGACCACTTTAGGTAGGCCAAAAGTGCACACAAAAAGCGGGAAATTTCTGGATGACGGCGGCACTACCTCTTCGGGTATGAACGCCAATTTCCGGCAAAGTTTGGCGACTTCCTTGACTTCTTGAAGCTTGGGTGAGTCCTCCTTGGGCTGAGCTTGATGGTCTTTGGGCTTCTCACGATGGTCTCCATCAGAACCTACCATAAGTACAAGAGTACACTCCAAAAACAAGGTGGCAGCCAGTTCCCCTCTTTACCCGGTTAGAAGGAATTTCCTTCCTTCTCTGGCTGGATAAAAGAAGTACAAGCTGGTCCCTTAGCTCACCTTTAGGGCCATGATGATGCATATTTTCATATGCATCATTTTTATTCAAGTCCAATCTCAAAGAAGAAAAGGGTCAAAAAAGATCATGCTTGGAAGTGTGCTTATTTGGTCTTCTTAAGTGAGTTCAAAGACTCGCGACACTATGGAGAGGTCAAAAAGAGGTTAAGCTTTGCTAGAAATTTGGAGCCGAATTCATCCCTGCGGAACCCGATTTTTGTGACCACTTTTGGACAAGCTCAAGTGGGCCCACAACTTGAGGGCCCATGTGCTTTTGAAGCTTAAGATTTCATCTTTCAAATAAGCCCAAGTTTGTTTAATTTGGACATCATTTGATTGGGCCAAATATCACTCAAAGATACGTTATGCTGATCCAGTCCAGTCTGAGATAGGTGCATTGTTTGGGCGATAACTTTTAAACCGCTTATCCAAATTGAGCAAATGAGCCCATTCTGGAAACTAGACTTCCAGGGCTTTCTATCAAGCCCAAGAACGCGTGATTTGGCCGGGTATTCGGGAAGTTATGCTCTGTTGAAGTTGAGGCAGTTGCAAGGATTAAATTCTGGGAAACTAAAGAGTCTTCGGTTGCAAGTGAGTGTGTGGCTGACATTGTGCACGTTTTGGAGCCTTCTAGATTGGTGTAATCAGCTAAGAAATCCTAGAATATTCCTTGTAACCTCCCCCACCCCTTTTATGATGTGTCTTTCGATTTATCTTAGTCTTTTCATTTTACTAGTTTTAATTGTTAGGAGTTATTTGAGTCCTTTTGTTGTCTTTTGCTGAGCCTATATAAAGGGGGGGCGTGTGAGCATTGTAGATCAGATTTCTAAGGCATTTTTCAAGAGTAATTCAAGCCCCTTTGAGAGTGATTCTCATTTGTGTCCCAAAAATTCCTAGTTCTATATCTTGAATTTGGCTAATTCAAGTGGTGTTCTAGGTTCTCTTTCTTTTCTTTGGAGTGATTCCTCTGAAGAGTGAAGGGAATTAGCCCAAGACCAATGTTTGTGATGCTATTTCCATATGGCCTCATTTTTATTCAACTCCAATTTCAAAGAAGAAAAGGGTCAAAGAAGATCATGCATGGAAATGTGCCTATTTGGTCTTCTTAAGTGAGTTCAAAGACTCGCGACACTATGGAGATGTCAAAAAGAGGTTAAACTTTGCTAGAAATTTGGTGCCGAATTCATCCCTGCGGAACCCGATTTTTGTGACCGCTTTTGGACAAGCTCAAGTGGACCCACAACTTGAGGGCCCATGTGCTTTTGAAGCTTAAGATGTCAGCTTTAAAATAAACCCAATTTTATTTAATTTGGACATCATTTGATTGGGCAAAATATCACTCAAAGATACGTTGTGCTGATCCAGTTCAGTCTGAGATAGGTGCATTGTTTGGGCCATAACTTTCAAACCGCTTATCCAAATTGAGCAAATGAGCCCATTCTGGAAAATAGACTTCCAGGGTTTCTAACAAGCCCAAGAACGCGTGATTTGGCCGAGTATTCTGGAAGTTATGCTCTGTTGAAGTTGAGGCAGCTGCAAGGATTAATTCTGGAAAAATGAAGAGTCTTAGGTTACATATATTTGTGTGGCTGATATTGTGCACGTTTTAGATGCTTCTAGATTGATGTAATCAGCTGCAACAATCCTAGAATATTCCTTGTAACCTCCCCCACCCCCTTTTATGATGTGTCTTTTCATTTTTTCTTAGACTTTTCATTAGCTAGTTTTAATTGTCAGGAGTCATTTGAGTCTTTTGATTGTCTTTTGCTGAGTCTATAAAAGGGGAGGGGCATGTGAAGCTAATCATTCAGCATTGTAAGAGATTTCCAAAGTAATACAAGCACCTTTGAGAGTGATTCTCATTTGTGTCTCAAATTCCTAGTTCTATATCTTGAATTTGGCTCATTCAAGTGGTGTTCTAGGTTCTCTTCCTTTTCCAATTGGAGTGATTCCTTGGTTAAGACAAGAGAATTAGCCCAAGATCAAGTCATTGAGTGCCTCCGTGAAGGATTATCTTAATTACAAGGTCTTGTTTATCCTTGTTCTTTTTGTTATTATTCTTCAAACATCTCAAACTATCTTCCACCATATTCACTTTTCTTTGGTTGATTCTTGTTTAGTTTGAGTTTGAGTTGATTTGGTTCACTTACCACCCACATCTACATCAAATTAGCCCAAGACCAAGGTGTGAGTGGCTCCGGAAGGATTATCTCATACACAAAGTCTTGCACTATCCATCTCTATCCTGTTTGGTGATATTCTTCATCTTTCGTATCTTTCTCTCTTTTCATTTTGCTTAAGTTTGATTTGAGTTTGATTTGGATCACTTTCCACCCACATATATATATCTGTGTTTACATATATATATATATATATATATATATATATATATATATATATATATATATATATACATATACATATTGATGGAGATCCCTCCATGCCCTTTGATTTAACGAATCAAATCAAGCTAGGTAATTTCATTTTGGTGATTAAAGGGTGAATAATTCATCCTTGTTTTGTTTAAGGACCTAAAACAGCAGGTCAGGTTTGTTTTTAGCAGCAAACCCGGTTTTGAGAGGTTAATTATGTCAAACCCTTTAAGGTTTAAGTCCAATATTTTGCATTGGGATTAAAGTTCAAGAAGTCAGCTTTGCAACAAAAAAGTTTCATCCCATTTGGACTTCATTTGCCCTCTCAAATTAGCTAATAAACCCAAGGTGTCAAAACTGCCCAGCAGGGTCAGAATGTACCCGGTTTTGTTCTTTTCATTTCTTAAGCTATATTTTGGTATAAGTCTTGTATTTTTACATATTTTTGGTCCCCAAGATGTTAGCTATGTGGTCCAAGTGATAAAAGCAAGTTAAGTCAAGTGGAAGATGAAGAACCAGGTCAATCTTCCAAACCGTGCAGACTGAGACTCAGTTCAGACCAGCCCAGCCATTTTGATATTTTCATCAGGCAAATGAACTCCAAATTGAGTAATTCCACTTGGAGCTGTTAGAGAACTTCTTAAGCTTTCCAACCATGTGTGGCAAGACAAGTTATGACCACGTTTGCACTGGGAAATGTGGCCTGCAATCAGACCCTGCATTCTGCCAGCGCAACCTGTTTTAAGCATGAGGTGTTTTTCCTTCTCCAGTGGGTTTTCCCAGCTGCTTGGTTGCTTGCCTACATCACACCACGTCCAAGGCTTGCTAGAAACACAATAATTTGCTGCTGATAAGGCTTTGAAATGTGTGAACCAATGAGAAAACAAAGGAGAAAACAGCACCATGCAATCTGATTGGTGAGTCGAAAAGGGGAAGGCACTTTACGGCTGTCCAATAGGAATTCAGCAAGCAAATTAGCATGTTTAAGCTTGCTTTATGAGTAGATTAATGTATAATAAGTATTAATAATGTTTTACTTCATGTTTAGAATGTATTAGACTAGTTTAAGCAAGCTTGTATTTTAGATTAGCACAAATCAGCTTGTTTAGCTCTTAATACCTTTCCTCCTTAGGAGGGAAAGGTCAAGGTGCTTGTGTGTGTGCTTGCTTGCTAGCTTAGCTCTATTTAAAGAGCTTGCATGGCCCCTTGTAACATATATCAGATTTGAGTTAAAAACCTCTTTGAGAGCTTTGTGCTTTCATGCCTTAGTGCAACCAAATTCCAACTTGCTTATCCTTAATCTAGTCAATTAAGGTGGTGATCAAGTAGGTTTTAATCTTGAATTAAGTGGTGTTTCCGTATCTTAATCCAAGGTTAAAGACTCTAAACTTAAGTTTGGTGGTGATATCTGTATCCAAACATTGAGTTTAGCCTATCCTATCCTAGTTTCAGCTACACAAATTCTAAGTGAAGTTATTAGCTTGAATGTTCAACTTGATTTCTTTCACTTAGTGTATTCTTCATATCCCCTCATCTATCCACTCCATTTACTTCCATTTATATCCATTTCCATGGTTCCTACCTCTCCAAAAGACTTGTATTCAAACCAAACTTCAAAAGCATTCAAACCGTGCAAAGTGGGAAATCCTAGTCTTTGTGGGCAGAAAAGTGGCACGGCCACCCCATGCCACCAAGCACGGCCGTGCTTCCCCATGCCGTGTTGCTTTCACTTGTTTGCTTCATGTTCTTGGTGAATCATAGCTTGGTTTCATCCTTTCCTTGATATATCCATCACAACCAGCATATCTCATCACATTTTCCTTGAGTTTTCCTTGATTGTATCCTCCCTTGGCTTGTAAGCTTTCACTCTTAATTTGAGTTTTAGCTTGAACCATCGGCAGGTACATCAATCGTGAACGTCCAGTGTCCACAGGCCAGAAATTTCGCACGGTTCCCCAGTGCCCCATTGCACGACCGTGCCCTCCTTCCTCTTCTCCAAAACAGCCTTTTTCTAGCCTAAACACATAATCCACAAAGAACCCTTAAGCATTCATCCATCATGATTTCTCTTGGGAAGTTGCAAAAAGAGATTGCTTTGATTGAAAAGGAGATGGTCATCCTTGAAACTCCAAAGTTTCGTGGCCAAAAAGAAGATTTCCCTTACTGGATTTCCAAAGTGGATCAAGTTTTCACTCGCTACAATATTGACGAGCAAGAGAAGTTTAAGGTTGTTATCAAGAAGCTCCGAGGCCATGCGCTTGAATGGTGGGAAAAGTACAAGTATAAGAGGAAGAGAAGAGGAAAAAGTAAGATCACAACATGGGTTAAGTTAAGAGGTAAATTAATGGATACTTTCGCTCCAACCTCTTACTTACACAACCATCCTTTACTTTCCTTTGAGGCAAACAACTTTGATTCCTCTTCTAAAAACCTCTCTTTCAACAAGGGAAGCTCAATTCCATCCCCTCAACCCACATTTTTAGCCCCTTCCACTCCACAAAAGAAGCAAACTCCACAAACAAGCCAAGCCCTTGCAGATCGACCTAACCCCGACCCTTTGAACCTTAGGTGGTGTTCTAAGTGTCAAGGCTTTAGTCACACACCTACGGGCTGCCCCAACAAGGAATTCATCACCATCACCGAATGGGAAGTAGCCATGGAGGAAGAAAAGGGGGAGAACGATCAGGAGGAAAGCCTTGAAGAAGAAATTGAACTTGATGCATATTCCCATATGCATCGTTTTTATTTAAGGTCAACTTCCAAGAAGAAAAGTGTCAAACAAGAACGTGCATGGGAACTCTCATATTTTCTCTTATTATGTGAGTTCAAGGACTTTAGACACCATGAAGTAGGCAAGCAAGTGGCGAAAATCTGGATAAAACTCATATTCCTTCCGGAAGAATTGGTGCCCGATTCATCCCTGCGGAAGGTTTTTTTTTTTTTTTTTGTGCTCATTCTTTGGACTAGCTCAAGTGGACCCACAACTTGAGGGGCCACATGGTTTTGAAGCGTAAGATGTCAGCTTTAAAATAAGCCCAATTTTATTTAATTTGGACGTCATTTGCTTGGGCAAAGTAGCACTCAAAGGGAAGTTGTCCTGCTCCAGTCCAGTTCTGATATAGGTGTAATGTTTGGACCATAACTTTTGATCTACTTATCCAAATTGAGAAAATGAGCCCATTCTGGAAAATAGATTTCCAGGGCTTTCCAACAAGCCCCGAATCACCTGATTTGGACGTGTGTGCTGAGAGTCATGCTCAGTTGAAGTGGAGGCTGCTGCAAGGATTAAATGCTGGGCAAATGAAGAGACTTTGGTTACATGACATCATGTGGATGACATCATGCACGACTTGGAGTGTTCTAGATGGATGTCATCAGCTAAGAAATCCTAGGATATTCCTTGTAACCTCCCCCATCCCTTTTATGATGTGTCTTTCCATTTATCTTAGTCTTTTCATTTTACTAGTTTTAATTGTTAGGAGTTATTTGAGTCCTTTTGTTGTCTTTTGCTGAGCCTATATAAACGGGGGGGGGGCGTGTGAGCATTGTAGATCAGATTTCTAAGGCATTTTCAAGAGTAATTCAAGCACCTTTGAAGTGATTCTCATTTGTGTCCCAAAAATTCCTAGTTCTATATCTTGAATTTGGCTAATTCAAGTGGTGTTCTAGGTTCTCCTTCTTTTCTTTGGAGTGATTCCTCAGAAGAGTGAAGGGAATTAGCCCAACACCAAGGTGTGAGTGGCTCCGGAAGGATTATCTCATACACAAAGTCTTGCACTAAACATCTCTATCCTGTTTGGTGATATTCTTCATCTTTCCCATCTTTCTCTCTTTTCATTTTGCTTAGTTTGATTTGAGTTTGATTTGGATCACTTTTCACCCACATATACATCAATTGGTATCAGAGCAAAGGTTTTAAAGTGACCCACATCACACCCAAATACATTAACCAAAAAAAAAAAAAAAAATTGTTGATGGAGACCCCTCCATGCCCTTTGATTTAAAAAAAATCAAATCAAGCTAGGTAATTTCATTTTGGTGATTAAAGGGTGAATAATTCATCCTTGTTTTGTTTAAGGACCTAAAACAGCATGTCAGGTTTGTTTTCAGCAGCAAACCCGGTTTTGAGAGGTTAATTACGTCAAACCCTTTAAGGTTTAAGTCCAATATTTTGCATTGGGATTAAAGTTCAAGAAGTCAGCTTTGCAACAAAAAAAAGTTTCATCCCATTTGGACTTCATTTGCCCTCTCAAATTAGCTAATAAACCCAAGATATACAAACTGTCCAGCAGGGTCAGAATGAATCCGGTTTTGTTCTTTTCGTTTCTTAAGTTATATTTTAGTATAAGTCTTGTATTTTTACATATTTTGAGTCCCCAAGATGTTATCTATGTGGTCCAAGTGATAAAAGCAAGTTAAGTCAAGTGGAAGATGAAGAACCAGGTCAATCTCCCAAACCGCGCAGACTGAGACCCGGTTCAGACCAGTCTGGCCATTTTGATATTTTGATCAGGCAAATGAACTCCAAATTGAGTAATTCCACTTGGATCTGTTAGAGGACTTCTTAAGCTTTCCAACCATGCATGGCAAGACAAGTTATGACCACGTTTGCCCTGGGAAACGTGGCCTGCAATCAGACCCTGCATTCTGCCAGCACAACCCGGTTTAAGCATGAGGTGTTTTTCCTTCTCAAGTGGGTTTTCCTAGCTGCTTGGTTGCTGGGCTACATCACACCACGTCCAAGGCTTGCTAGAAACACAATAATTTGCTGCTGAGAAGGCTTTGAAATGTGTGAACCAATGAGAAAACAAAGGAGAAAACAGCACCATGCAATCTGATTGGTGAGCCGAAAAGGGGAAGGCCCTTTACGGCTGTCCAATAGGAATTCAGCAAGCAAATCAGCATGTTTAAGCTTGGTTTATGAGTAGATTAATGTATAATAAGTATTAATAATGTTTTACTTCATTTTTAGAATGTATTAGACTAGTTTAAGCAAGCTTGTATTTTAGATTAGCACAAATCAGCTTGTTTAGCTCTTAATACCTTTCCTCCTTAGGAGGGAAAGGTCAAGGTGCTTGTGTGTGTGCTTGCTTGCTAGCTTAGCTCTATTTAAAGAGCTTGCACGGCCCCTTGTAACATATATCAGATTTGAGTTAAAAACCTCTTTGAGAGCTTTGTGCTTTCATGCCTTAGTGCAACCAAATTCCAACTTGCTTATCCTTAATCTAGTCGATTAAGGTGGTGATCAAGTAGGTTTTAATCTTGAATTAAGTGGTGTTTTTGTATCTTAATCCAAGGTTAAAGACTCTAAACTTAAGTTTGGTGGTGATATCTGTATCCAAACATTGAGTTTAGCCTATCCTATCCTAGTTTCAACTACACAAATTCTAAGTGAAGTTATTAGCTTGAATGTTCAACTTGATTTCTTTCACTTAGTGTATTCTTCATATCCCCTCATCTATCCACTCCATTTACTTCCATTCATATCCATTTCCATGGTTCCTACCTCTCCAAAAGACTTGTATTCAAACCAAACTTCAAAAGCATTCAAACCGTGCAAAGTGGGAAATCCTAGTCTTTGTGGGCAAAAAAGTGGCACGGCCACCCCATGCCACCAAGCACGACCGTGCCTCCCCATGCCGTGTTGCTTTCACTTGTTTGCTTCATGTTCTTGGTGAATCATAGCTTGGTCTCATCCTTTCCTTGATATATCCATCACAACCAGCATATCTCATCACATTTTCCTTGAGTTTTCTCTGATTGTATCCTCCCTTGGCTTGTAAGCTTTCACTCTTAATTTGAGTTTTAGCTTGAACCATCGGCAGGTACATCAATCGTGTGAACGCTCCAGTTCAAGGCCAGGAAAGTTCGCACGGTTTCCCCAGTGCCCCATTGCAAGGACCGTGCCTCCTTCCCTTCTCCAAAACAGACTTTTCAGCCTAAACACATAATTCCACAAATAACCCTAAGCATCACCACATGATTTCGTTGGGAACTTGCGAAAGAGATTCGCTTTGATTGAAAAGGAGATTGGTCATCCTTGAAACTCCAAAGTTTCGTGGCCAAAAGAAGATTTCCCTTACTGGATTTCCAAAGTGGATCAAGTCTTCACTCGCTACAATATTGACGAGCAAGAGAAGTTTAAGGTTGTTATCAAGAAGCTCCGAGGCCATGCACTTGAATGGTGGGAAAAGTACAAGTATAAGAGGAAGAAGAGAGGAAAAAGTAAGATCAGAACATGGGTTAAGTTAAGAGGTAAATTAATGGATACTTTCGCTCCAACCTCATACTTATACAAGCATCCATTTGTTTCCTTTGAGG
>JAKOGI010004802.1:0-15000 GCA_029747015.1 Carnegiea gigantea | reverse complement strand
AGGCACTACTACTCATATTAACCACGCATCAAGCATTTCTGTACTACCAATCATTATATTATGCTATATGATACATTCGTGGACTATTCACATGTCAAATGTTCATTCATTCAGGGGAGACGTCCTCATTCATAGATCTTTAACACGCTAGGCTATTCACATGCCATACATTCATTCATTCATTTATAGAACCTCTAACACGTCAGAGACTTTCTTATTCTACTCATGCATGTTCAATCAAATAGGCTTAATGTAGTGAAAGGATGAGGCCACACGATACTAGAATCCACATTCAAACATGCTTAAGAATCATTTCATTAATCATTCATTGAAAACTTTCTTTCTTTCATTGAAAGCATTTTCTTAACCTCTTGAGGTTCTTGTTTTTTTGAAAGAGATTTCATTTCGTATTGGTCATACAACGACCCTTATAAAGTTTTCATATCCATATGGCCTCTTAGGGCCCGTAAAAACTTCCTTATCTTTCAAAACACTTGAAATGGAAAGATGCCAACTGCTTTTCGTTACTTATCAGGAAAATACATCTGGCATAAGATCATTACAGGGTGCTGATTGGGTGAGATCTATTCTCAAACCCTATAGTGTGACCTAACGCTCACACTAAACTCTTACTCCCGGGACGGCTACATGACATATCGGAGCATTACATTACCCTCATTAGGATCTTCTAGGGTTTCCTAGTACCAGGACGTATCCCTTAGGCTAACATCATTCATACTATATTGTCTGTAGCACATTATCTTAGTCAATTTAAAGCGTATGGGCCATAACAACTAATAAATTTGCTGTTTCTTATGGTAAAATCACTTATCATACAACTCACACCTTTATAAAACGTTTTAGGAATTCCCCCATTCAAGCAGGTTCACTCCCAAATAATGTTTGTGTAGCTAAAATAGGCCATTGCTTGCTATTAGTCATGGCTATTATTAGTTTGAAAACACGAGAATCGTTCTTTGTCAAATCACCACACTCACACGCATAATGCATCTTAATAACACAAAAAGGGAAGGGATTTACACGTATTACATTTGAGCACTTTATAATCATTTCAACAGCACAATGAGCCACGCATGGCCTCGCAATCCACACGATTGCGGTTAATTCACAACCCAAACCCCTTCTCACAAGCTCCGTACCACAAGAACCTCGAACCACTCATAGCTCTTCCTCAAACCATCCAACTACCATCTCGATTTTGCAATTCATTAATCATAACATATTATCTTGCTAGCTTATAAGGAGATAGGGTTTAGGTATTTACCTAGGCAAGCATCACCATTTAACGGAGCGTTACAGCAAGCATACATACATATATATACAATCACATCCATATATATATATATATATATATTATATATATATATATATATATATATATATATATATATATATATATATATTATATATATATATATATATATATATACACATAGATGTAATCATCCACCATTAACTTGAAAAGAACATTTAGCAAACCTAATCGAACTAACTAAGCATGAAACACAATTACATCGATGTATTGCAATTAAGGGCAAACAAGCTCATTTCGTTAATCAAGAGTTGTTTCAAAAGCTACTTCGTAAGCACATTTTAACTAGACAATCAAGTATCGATTCGAAGTCACATTTAAGCCTATTAAGTGATTTAAGCATATTATGTTTCACGGCGTTCATTTATCACACCATGGTTACTAAGCAAGCCTATTTATGTCATTCAAGCCTAGCATGAGTCAAGTCTCTATTTAAACATTAAACGATTCACTATTTACGGTAATTTGGTCATTTAAACATAATACGATTCAAGCATTTACATTCATGATTCAAGTCACTTTCAAGCAACGATTTTATGCATAATCTGATTCGAACCAACTCAGCCATAACTGAAAACATAGCTACAGCGTATAAATAGATTATGTGCATGTTCTAACTGGAATTAAAAGCTGATCGAGACATGCATAACCGATGGCAGCAAGCAAAAGTCTGGGTGTACAATCTGGTTGTGTATAAAAGGGTATGAAATCATCAGGCAACAGATTTTCATTCAATTCTTGACATTTCTAACGAATTTAGCTATCCTAATATGACATGCAACATCAATCTGCTGAAAACATTTTTGAAAATAATACCAGCTTAGGAAGGGAGAAACACGTAATTGGATTAGCCTAATCTCAACTCAAACACCAACAATTACACGCTCTAATCTGCTGAAGCCGAACCCTAGCCCGAATGCTTGCAAAACCCAGACCTTAGCTCCTAATTTTGATGGCGTTTGAAGGTGATTTGGGTCGAATTCGATCCCCAATTATATAAGGGAGGTCATTTATGGTGTGGGTAGCTGGATTCCGGCACGTCGGTGGTGGTTTTCGGGCGGTAGATGCATGGTTTTCTGGGTGGTTTGGCCATGCGAAGTGGGAGAAGGAGAGTGGTGTGGTGGATGGTCAGTGACGCATAGGTAGGGGACCGGTGGTCTCCTCTCGCCAGCAACACGTGGCAGACGGCGGTGATGCCAGACGCTGACTAGTGGTTGCCGGCGAAAGGGAGAGAGAGAGAGCGAGAGAGCGAGCGTTACAGTAAGAGAGCAAGGTGGGTGTCGGGGTCTCGGGTCCTCTGAGACCCGACTTAGCCCCCCTTTTCTAATTTGCTTTTTCCTTTTTTTTTGTTTGTTTTGTGGCTTAATTAACCAATACAGCTAGGTTCCAGTCCCAAACCCGTTAGCGATCAGACTAAACTCGAGTTGAAACATCCTACAACTCATATTTTAATTTAAACTTCGGAAATCGATCAAATAAAAACAAAAACAATTTTCAAAACTCAGGTTAGCATCGATTCAATAAATTTATAAATAAGTAACATCAATAATAACATAAATTATAAAGTCATTCTTTTTAATGAAACTAATCGTTAAAGATGCACACAGTTCATTTAACACCCTTGTTGAAAAATAATTCAAACGTAGATTCGTAAATTTAGCAACTAAAACAGTTAGTCAGCAGTAGAATGAAAGTGCGGCCCTTACACTCCCCCCCAAAAGAATTTCGTCCTCGAAATTACTTACCTGATAGGAATAGCATGGGATATTTTTCACGCATTTTGCTTTGTAATTCCCAAGTTGCTTCTGCCACCTTGTGATGTTTCCATAAGACCTTGACGTACGAGATGCTTCTATTTCTGAGTTTCTCCTCCGTTTTTTCCAAAATCTGAATGGGTTCTTCTACATAAGTGAGATTTTCTTTGACTTGCAGGGGTTCATATCTGATAAGATGATCCGGATCTAGAACATATTTCCGAAGACTAGATACATGAAATACATCGTGAATGCCTTGCAATGAGGGCGGTGAGGCCAGTCGATACGCAACTGATCCCACTTTCTGCAAAATCTCGAACGGTCCAATAAATCTCAGGCTCAGTTTTCCTTTTTGCCCAAATCTTATGCTTTCTTTCAGTGAAGGTACTTTCACAAACACGTGATTTCCAACTTCAAACTCTAGTGACCTTCTCCTAATGTCCGCATAGCTCTTTTGCCTACTCTGGGCAACTTGTAGCCACTTGCGGATCGCCTTGATTATTTTGACCGTCTAATCAATTAATTCGACCTTGGAAAGTTCCCTTTCACCTACTTCGTTCCAGCAAGTAGGGGTTCTGCAACGTCTACCATATAAAGCCTCGAAAGGAGCCATGCCTATGCTAGCGTGGTAACTATTATTGTACGCGAACTCGACTAGAGGTAGGTTATGATCCCAAGTCCCAGCGTAATCAAGTGCACAGGCTCTCAACATATCCTCCAGGGTTTGAATAGTTCTTTTAGATTGTCCGTCCATCTGAGGATGGAAGGTCGTACTTAAACGCAACTCTGTGCCCATTGCTCTTTGAAAATCATGCCAGAAGCGAGATATAAACTTGGTATCACGATCTGACACAATACTGAGTGGCACACCATGCAATCTAACTATCTCCTTAATGTATATGTTAGCCAACTGCTCAGAGGTGAAGGTGGCCTTAATGGCTAAGAAGTGTGCAGCCTTAGTCAGTCTGTCAATTATAACCCAAACACTGTCGTGCTATTTGATGGTTCTTGGCATTCCAATCATGAAATCCATGGTGATGTGTTCCCATTTCCATACCGAAATTGGCAAGGGTTGTAGTAATCCTCCAGGTTTCTGATGCTCGGTTTTCACCCTTTGGCATGTAAGACATCGAGCCACACAGTCTGCGATGTCCCTCTTCACCCCATTCCATCAATAGTGAGTTTCCAAATCATGATACATCTTTGTACCTCCGGGGTGAGTAGCAAGTGTGGAATTGTGCGCTTCTTTAACAACTCCTTTTTGAGAGTTGTTATGTTTGGTACACAGAGTCTATTTCCATGCCAAAGCACTTCTTTTTGCATGGAAAATTCCTTGTTCTTTCCTTCTGCCATAGCTTTCCTTATTTTCATAAGTTCAGGGTTGTCCTTCTACTGTTGCTTGATCTGTTCGACCAATAGCGAAGAGATTTAAAGTGCTGCTAAGTAGCTTTGATTCCCTGGTAGTACTATTTCTATTCGTAGCACGTGGAGCTCTTTCAGGAGTCTCTTTTCTTGCGTAAGTAGGCAGGCGACAGATCCAGTAGATTTTCTACTCAGTGCGTCAGCCACCACGTTTGCTTTACCCAGGTGATATTTGACCTCCATATCATAGTCTTTTAGGAGCTCTAACCATCTTTTCTGCCTCATATTCAATTCTTTCTCAGCAAAAATATACTTTAGGCTCTTATAATCCGTATATACTTTATATCTTATTCCGTAGAGGTAATGTCTCTAGATTTTCAGGGCAAACACAACCGCGGCCAATTCTAGGTCGTGCGTTGGATAATTTTCCCCGTAAGGTTTCAACTGGCGAGAGGCATAAGTGATAACTCTACCTTTTTACATTAATACACACCCCAGTCCCTTCTTGGACGCATCACTGTAGATTACAAACCCTTCATTGCCTTCAGGTATTGCTAGTATTAGGGTAGATACCAATCGTTTCTTTAGTTCCTGAAAGGTATCTTCACACTCTGTGGTCCACTTAAACTTATTGATCTTCTGAAGTAATTTGGTGATAGGTAAGGCTAGTTTAGAAAATTCTTCTACAAATCTTCGATAGTAGCCAGCCATACCTAAGAAGCTTTGCACTTCGGAGACATTTGTGGGTCTTGGACAATTCATGATGGCCTATACCTTTACCGGGTCCACTGACATGCCATCTTTGGTCACTATATGTCCTAGAAATTGCACCTTTTCTAACCAGAACTCATACTTTTTAAGCTTGGCATATAGCTTGTGCTCTTCTAAGGTTTTCAACACCATTCGTAAGTGGTTTGCATGTTCTTCCCTGGTCTTGGAGTATACCAAGATGTCATCAATGAATTGCACTACAACTTTGTCTAGGAAGGGCCTAAAGACCCTGTTCATCAAGTTCATAAAGAAGGCGGGAGCGTTTGTTAATCCGAATGGTAATACTAAGAACTCGTAATGTCCGTATCGAGTGCAAAAGGCGGTTTTAGGCACATCTTCCTTCTTAATCTTCAATTGATGGTACCCCGATCTCAAATCAATCTTTGAGAACACCGAAGCACTGGCCAACTGATCAAACAGGTCGTCGATTCGAGAAAGTGGGTATTTATTCTTAACCGTCACCTTGTTTAGCTCTCGATAGTCGATACATAACCTTAAACTTCCATCTTTCTTCTTCACAAATAGCACTGGTGCTTCCCAGGGTGAAACACTAGGCTGAATTAACCCCTTATCTAGTAACTCCTGCAACTGAGTTTTTAATCTCGTTAATTCAGCAGGTGCCATTCGATAAGGTGCCTTGGATATTGGGGCAGTTCCAGGTACCAGTTCAATGGTAAACTTGATTTCTCGGTCACGTGGTAGCCCTGGTACTTCTTACAACACCTGTGGAAACTCCTTTGCTACTGGAATCTCACTCAGGTCTAGGTCTTTTAGTTCTGTAGCCTCAATCGCACATAGATAGCCCTGACATCCTTTCTTCGACATCTTCAATGCTTGCATAGCAGATACAGTTGGAATGGTCACTTGGTGGCTACTTCCCTTAAAGGTTACTCTTTCTCCATCAGAGGCCGATAAGGTAACCAACTTCTTTTCACAGTCAATAGTAACTTTATGTCTAGTTAACCAGTCCATCCCTAGAATAACATCCCAGCCTTGTATATCTAGCTGTACTAGATCTACAGGAAGAACTCTCCCTTCCAACTTAACAGTGCAGTTTTTGAAAACAAGAATGCATGGTTGCAGGGAGTGGTCACATATAGTTGTACATCCATCTCACTAGGCTTGCTAGCGAGTTTCTTTGCAAAGGCAAGATTTACAAAAGAATGCATGGCACCTGAATCAAATAAAACATGAGCATAAAGATGTTTGATAAGAAGAGTACCTAATACAGTGGCACTGAGGTTCTCCGCTCGTCTCCTTCTAGGCAAAACACCCGGCCACCTACCTATGACCTTTTCCCACCTCTGTTGCCTCCTAAGGTTGTGTTCGTAGGAAGGCGTCCTCTTTGTGAGATTGGGTTAGTTCCGGCGCCTGAAACCTGTGTGCTGCTTTGCCGATTCTATGCCTTTTTGGGGCAGTTTGCAATCTTGTGGTCTGTAGCACCACACCCATAGCATTCTTGTGCACCATATCTACACTGGCCATAATGCATATGCCCACGATGATTGCAGGGCTCCATCTCTCGGCATGACTTGTACTCCTTTACCCCAATCCTTTACAGGGTTGAAGTTTCTGAATCTGTTATTCCCTTAAGCACCGAATCCTCCTTTGCCAAATTTTCTTTTGGCTAGGCCTAATTGTCGACTTTCAGCTTTAGTTTCTTCTATGACCCGGGTAATTTTCACTGCCCTCTGATACATTTCTTAAAAGTTGGTAAAAACATACCCAGTTATCATCTGCTTAATTGGTCCCTTAAGGCCTTGTTCAAAGTGATCCATCTTTATCTCTTCAGTGGTGACCTGATTGGGCGCAAAGCGGTTGAGTTCATTAAACTTTACCGCATACTCCGTCACACTCATCTATCCTTGCTTCAAACGTAAAAACTCCTGCTCTTTTGCCCTTTTCATGTCTTGAGGGCAGTATTGGGCATCCATCAGGGTTTTTAACTGCTCCCAGGTTAAAGCTGGTTCACCAGCTCGGGGTTTGACAGTACCCCACCAGAATTTCGTCTCCTTTTCAAACCGGTGGGTTGCTAAGCGCACCTTAGAGCCTTCAGGGCAGTCCATAACCTCAAATAGATTCTCCATTCTTCTCAACCATTCCTTATATGCAAGGGGTCAGTTCCACCACTAAACTTTGGTGGTTTTAGCTCGTTAAATTGACAGATCATTTCCAAAGCAGTTGGCTCCGCCACTGGTTCCCTTTGAGGAGGCATTGGCTACACAATATTTATGCAAAGTTGCTCAGTTTTATGTATGAAAATAGATTGTCAAAGGCATCTAAAAGCATAGTACAATATTAGATAACATTCATAATTTTTAGGTATTGGTGCGATCCTGCTCTGGTCGCACGAACACTCCTTTTGCCTTACTAAAAACATGCATTCACACTTTACAAAATATAGGGGTAATACCCCTATTCATTTATTCATTTCGAGGGTACACGAAGCTTAGAAGTCATCTAAAAGCTTCTGACAGACTAACGGCCTAGGGAGGAAAGAAACTAGGAGGGCACACTAGCTATGACTTATTTAGATACATTACATACATTAGCGACTTTAGGATATACATAACTCTAAACATCACCTGACGAATCCTCCTCAGGGGGGTTATCTACTACTGGCTCATTCGAGCCTTCAAACTCAACTGGGGCTAGTAGGTCCCACAACACGAAAGTTGGGGAGTATTCCACGTCGGGCGCTCCATCCACCAGCTCCCTCATTCTCTACATCGTGGCCTGCCAGCCACGGGGATATTATGCACTAAACGATTCTATCCAGCATACCCACATTGTGGCTGCTCGCTTGTATCGCTTCGCCTGAGCATTTTCCACGAACAGAAGCCTCATTTGGTGATGTTCAATCTGATTTCTCTCGACTATTGTGGTTGGTAGTTGTTGGACAGCGGCGGGAGCAATTAAAGCCCTATTGATCAGTTGGATGGCAGGATCGCTCCTCTCCAAGGGAGTATTTCCTAAGGAATCCACCCATTCTTCTGCCAATATTAGGAAGTCTATTAGTCCTCTGAAGGTGAACAGTGTGTAAGCTCCCATACGTACATGAAATAGACAGAGGATGGAGGTGACTTCACTCCATCTTCCTGTATAAGGCATTGCTTGGATGAACTTGTAAGTCCAGTGCTTTTGAGTGACCCGTAAGGGTCTTCACTAGTTACTCCTAACCATTACTTCCAAAAAGATGACTGCATTCCACGCAGCCAGCCAGAATGGAAGATACTCAAAATCATCATTGCCAAACACCATCCTACATCACCGCACTGGGTTAGGAACAAAACTAGCAAGCACGTATTTGTCTGGGAGTCCTATGCCATGTTTATAGTTTGTGCACACAAATATGCAAAGCAAGTATATAGTAAGCTCAAGTAAATACTTTAAAGTACATGTTTCACACACTGATATTCCTAAAGTCACATTTAGATGTACATGCAACCTACGGCTCTGATACCACCCAATGTAACACCACTCTACCTTCCAGGGACGTCACACTGCCAGGATCCCTCAAGGGAGACCCCTAAGGCTGTCGTAACTATTGACTTTCTTAAAGAATTCTATCTAACCTTACTTTAGTTAGGGAATTTCTGGAATGAAATTGCAAGAGTTTTGTCTGTAATTGCAACATTTGTAAAGTTCGCATTACGAACTAAAGGGGCTACCTATGAGTTTACAATTAAATTTAACAAAAACTTAAAGTTTCCCATGAGTCACACACTCGAGGTTGAGGCTTATACCTTTACAAACACCTATTCGAATAATTTACATAAGTTTACATTACCAGAGCCACTACATGCTCAATTCATGCACTTCCTTAACCAAAATATTAATTCAGGCGGCTTCTCAAACATTGCTTCACAGGTACACCTGTAAGAACGACTGGTAGTCCTAGAAGGCAAACAGGTTCTTTCATTCATTCATCACCTGGTGGGGGGAAAAAGGGAAAGAAAATGGAGTGAGCCACCACATGCTCAGTGAGTGTTCCTCCACTCCCTAAAACAAAACCATTTACAGGCACTACTACTCGTATTAACCACGTATCAAGCATTTCTGTACTACCAATCATTATATTAGGCTATATGATACATTCGTGGACTATTCACATGTCAAATGTTCATTTATTCGGGAGAGATGTCCTTATTCATAGGTCTTTAACATGCTAGGCTATTCACAAGCCATACATTCATTTATTCATTTATAGAACCTCTAACATATCAGAGACTTTCTTATTCTACTCATGCATGTTCAATCAAATAGGCTTAATGTAATAAAAGGATGAGGGCACACTATTAGAATCCATATTCAAACATGCTTAAGAATCATTGCATTAATCATTCATTGAAAACTTTCTTTCCTTCATTGAAAGCATTTTCTTAACCTCTTGAGGTTCTTGTTTTTTAAAAGAGATTTCATTTCGTATTAGTCGTACAACGGCCCCTATAAACTTTTCATACTTTATTTCATATGGCCCCTTAGGGCCTGTAAAAACTTTCTTATATTTCAAAACACTGGAAATGGAAAGATGCCAACTGGTTTTCTTGACTTATTAGGAAAATACATCTGGCATAAGATCATTACAGGGTGCTGATTGGGTGAGATCTATTCTCAAACCCCATAGTGAGACCTAATGCTCACACTAAGCTCTTGCTTCTGGGACGGCTACATAACATATCGTATCATTATATTATCCTTGTCAAGGTCTTCTAGGGGTTCCTAATACCAGGACTTATCCCGTAGGCTAGCATCATTCATATCATATTTTTCGCAGCACATTATCTTAGCCAATTTAAAGCGTATGGGCCACAACGGCTGATAACTTTGTGTTTCTTCTGGTAAAATCACTTATCATATAACTCACACCTTTATAAAACGCTTTAGGGATTCCCCCGTTCTAGCAGGTTCACTCCCAAATAATGTAAATAGGCCATTGCCTGCTATTAGTCATGGCTATTATTAGTTTGAAAACACGAGAAACATTCTTTGTCAAATCACCACATTCACACGCATAATACATCTTAATAACACAAAAAGGGAAGGGATTGACACGTATTACATTCAAGCACTTCATAATCATTTCAACAACACAATGAGCCACATATGGCCTCGTAATCCAGACGATTGTGGTTAATTCACAACCCAAACTCCCTTCTCACAAACACCGTACCACAAGAACCTCAAACCACTCATAGTTCTTTCTCAAACAATCCAACTACCATCTCGGTTTCGCAATTCATTAATCATAACATATTATCATGCTATCTTATAAGGAGATAGGGTTTAGGTACTTACCTAGGCAAGCATCACCATTCAGCGGTGCGTTACAGCAAGCAAACATACATATATATATACACAATCGCATCCACGTATATATATATATATATACATATATATATAAATACATAGATGTAATCATCCGCCATTAACTTGAAAAGAACATTTAGCAAACCGAATCGAACTAACTAAGCATGAAACACAGTTACATCGATGTATTGCAATTAAGGGCAAACAAGCTCGTTTTGTTAATCAAGAATTGTTTCAAAGCCTACTTCGTAAGCACATTTTAACCAAACAATCAAGTATCGATTCGAAATTACATTTAAGCCTATTAGGTCATTTAAGCATATTACGTTTCACGGCATTCGTCTATCACACCATGGTTACTAAGCAAGCCTATTTATGCCATTCAAGCCTAAGATGAGTCAAGTCTCTATTTAAACATAAAACGATTCACTATTTAGGCTAATTTGGTCATTTAAACATAATATGATTTAAGCATTTACATTCATGATTCAAGTCACTTTCAAACAGTGATTTTATGCATAACCTGATTTGAACCAACTCAGGCATAACTGAAAACATAGCTATAGCATATAAATAGATTCTGTGCATGTTCTAAGCTGGAATTAAAAGCTGATCGAGACATGCATAACTAATGGCAGCAAGCAAAAGTCTAGGTGTACAACCTGGTTGTGCATAAAAGGGTATGAAATCATCAGGCAACACATTTTCATTTAATTCTTGACATTTCTAAAGAATTTAGCTATCTCTAATCTGACATGCAACATCAATCTGCTGAAAACATTTTTGAAAATAATAATAGCATAGGAGGGGAGAAACACTTACTTGGATTAGCCTAATCTCAACTCAAACACCAACAATTGCACGCTCTAATTTGCTGAACCCGAACCCTAGCCCGAATGCTTGTAAAACCCAGACCTTAGCTCCCGATTTTGATGCCGTTTGAAGGTAATTTGGATTGAATTCGACCCCTAAATATATAAGGGAGGTCGTTTGTGGGGTGGGTGGCCGGATTCCGGCACGTGGGTGGTGGTTTTCGGGCGGTAGACGCATGGTTTTCTGGGTGGTTTGCCCGTGCGAAGTAGGAGAAGGAGAGTGGTGTGGTGGACGGTCGGTGACGCATGGGTCAGAGACCGGTGATCACCTCTCACCGGCGACGCATGGCGGACGGCGGTGACGCCAGACGTCGGCTAGTGGTTGCCGGTGAGAGGGAGAGAGAGAGCGAGAGAGCAAGCATTAGAGGGAGAGAGGGAGGTGGGTGTCGGGGTCTCGGGTCCTCTGAGACCCGACTTAGCCCCCCCTTTTCTAATTTCCTTTTTCCTCTTTTTTTATTTGTTTTGTGGCTCCATTAACCGATACAACTAGGTTCTAGTCCCAAACCCGTTAGCGATCAGACTAAACTCGAGTTAAAACGTCCTACAACTCACATTTTAATTTAAACTTCGGGAATCGATCAAATAAAAACGAAAACGATTTTAAAAACTCGGGTTAGCATCGATTCAATAAATTTATAAATAAGTAACATCAATAATAACATAAATCGTAAAATCATTCTTTTTAATGAAATTAATCGTTAAAGACGCACACAATTCGCTTAACGCCCTTGTTAAGAAATAATTCAAACGTAGATTCGTAAATTTAGCAACTGAAACAGTTAGTCAGCAGTAGAATGAAAGTGTGGCCCTTACACATTTAAACTGGTCATAACGACTAATAAGTTTACTGCCTCTCACAGTGAAATCCTTTATCATACAACTCACGCCTTTGTAAAACTCTTTAGGGATTCCCCCACTTAAGCGAGTTCACTCCTAAAACTGTATTTATTTAGTTAAAATAGGCCATCATGCACTAATAATTATGGATACTATCATTTCAAAACATGAAATCCTTCTTTTTCAAAACTCATCCTTATGCAAGTAATCAAACTTAATGACATAGAAAGGGTAGGGGTGCACATGTACATATCCAAACACTTCATAATTCAACTTAGCAACATGAGCCACACATGGCCTTGCAATCCACACGATTGCGGGAATCACAACTCAGACTCCCACTTCACATAGCAACCGACCACAGGACCTCGAACCACTCATAGTTCTACCTCAAACCATCAAACTACCATCTTGGTTTCAATTTCACAATTTAGTATTCTAATCATTATGATATACTGAAAATCGATATGTAAACTTGCGTAACTTACCAATGCTTAACTTACCGATCAAACAAACAGCAATTTGGAGTGTGTTGCAACCAACGGTTATAACCACACACACACACACACACACACACACACACACACACACATATATATATATAGACATTCATACGACATTAACTTGAAACGAATGCTTAGTAAGCTGAATCAAGCTAACAAAGTATGAAACATGATTGCATTCATGTATTGTAGTTCAGGGGTAAACATGCTCATTTCATCATTCGAATGTTGTTTCCAAAGCTACTTCACAAGCATAATTCAACTAAATAGACAAGTATTGATTTGAGGTGCTCATTCATTATTTTGAAGTTACATTTCAAGCCTAATTAAACCATCTAAGCATAATAAGATTCAAGGCGTTCGTTTATTACATCGAAGTTACTTTTCAAGTCCAATTAAACCACTTAAGCATAATACGATTCAACACGTTCGTTTATTACATCAAAGTCACTATTCAAGCCTAGTTAAGCCACTTAAGCATAACACGATTCAAGACGTTCATTTATTACATCGAAGGCACCATTCAAGTCAAATTTTCAGGCATGTATCAATTGAGTATACTTGAATCGATTCTAAACATGCATAACTCATTTCGAAGCTAATTTTTAGGCATGTATTAACTGAATACACTTTAATCGATTCTAAACATGCATAACTCATTTCGAAGCTATTTTTCAAGCGTGAACTAACTAAACTAACATATATCGATTCAAAGCCACTTTCGAGCATTAATCAACTAAACTAACATTTAACGTTCTGAAGTTATTTTCGGGCATAAAGTAACTAAACTTAACATGCATCGCAACTTAAAGGTTAAAACAATTTCGAAACTACTAATACTTAGGAGGCGAGAAACACCCACCTGGACTCCAAGCTAAAGGCTCGAATCCAAGGCTGCTGGCTCGACTCTAAGGCTCAAACAATTCTAATCCGCCGACTCTTGCTCATTAATGCACGAACAGGCCCCATACCACGCCTAAACCGCGCATTTCGAACCCTAAATTCGCCCAAAAGCTCACTCACAGACTTAAACTCGTGGCGGGTGCTTAGGGCTATGAATTTACGCACAATTTGTGGAGGAATCGAAGTAACTGAAAGGTGGATGGCATGGTTATGCTTCGACCCGCGTCTGGGCTTCGAGCTGTCGCCAAAACCCTGCAAAAACGCGATGGTTCTTCTCTGTTTTCACTCAAATTTCGCAGCAGAAGTTCGTTTGTTGGTGGGGAAGCTTGAATTAGGGGGATTTCGAGTTGGGTTGAGGCAAAATCGAGGGTTTTCGAGCTCCCTTGGCCATGCGCATGGTGGATAACAGAGGAGGAAGAAGGAGATGTTGAGGAGAGAGAGAGGGATGTCGGGGTGGGGAGTGACCGCGTGAAGGAGAAGGGAAAAAAAAGGGTTCCATGATTTTACTAATATGCCCCTCCTTCTTTCTTCCTTTTATTGTTGTTCCAAGCTGCCTAGGAATTGGTACCATCAGCTTAGTTTGCATCCCAAACTCTAAATTCAATAATCGATAACTTGACCATTCATCGACTATTCATCCCCAAATATATCTAGATTCGATTTAATAAACATCAAACTATATCTAAGGTCAACAACCTAATCGTATTCGCATTCCTAATCAATTTAATACTCGTTAATAACCATTGTTAATGCTCACTAAAAGTCATCGAAAGAGTTTCAAAAACAATAATATTAATAACGGTAGAAATATTCTTTTTAATAAAATTATCGCTCTTATAAGCACATGAATAACAATTTAACTCGTATAGCTAATAAAAATACGAATTTTACAACGTAAAAAGCAAGACAGGCAGGTCAACTTCAAACAAAGAAAGCGGGCCTTACACACACACACACACACACACACACACGCGCGCGCGCACGCGCACACACATATATACAAATATATATATATATATATATATATCATATAATATATTATATCTAAATATATAATATCTATGTTATATAATATAATACATATATACACACATTATATATATATATATGCATACGGTAAACATATATATATATATATATATATACAAACTATATATATATACAAATATATATATATATATATATATATATATATATATATATATATATATATATAGAGATATATATATATATATATATATATATATATATATATATATATATATATATATAGAATATATATATATATATATATATATATATATATATATATATATATATATATATATGTATACAAAATATACATATATATATAT
>JAKOGI010004801.1:0-20367 GCA_029747015.1 Carnegiea gigantea | reverse complement strand
GAGATAGGTGCATTGTTTGGGCCATAACTTTAAAACCGCTTATCCAAATTGAGCAAATGAGCCCATTCTGGAAAATAGACTTCCAGGGCTTTCTAACAAGCCAAAGAACGCGTGATTTGGCCGAGTATTCTGGAAGTTATGCTCTGTTGAAATTGAGGCAGTTGCAAGGATTAATGCTGGGAATATGAAGAGTCTTAGGTTACATATATTTGTGTGGCTGATATTGTGCACGTTTTAGATGCTTCTAGATTGATGTAATCAGCTGCATAAATCCTAGAATATTCCTTGTAACCTCCCCCACCCCTTTTATGATGAGTCTTTTCATTTTTCTTAGACCTTTCATTAGCTAGTTTTAATTGTTAGGAGTTATTTGAGTCCTTTGATTGTCTTTTGCTGAGTCTATAAAAAGGGGAGGGGCGTGTGAAGCTATTCATTCAGCATTGTAAGAAATTTCCAAAGCAATTCAAGTACTTTGAGTGTGTTTCTCAAAAGTGCAACTAAATTCCTAGTTCTATATCTTGAATTGTGGCAAATTCAAGTGGTGTTCTAGGTTCTCTTCCTTTTCCAATTGGAGTGATTCCTTGGTTAAGACAAGAGAATTAGCCCGAGGTCAAGTCATTGAGGGCTCCGTGAAAGGATTATCTCAATTTACAAGATCATTGTTCTATGCCTTTACACATTGTGTAGTGAAATTCCTCTCCATCTCATCCATCTTCATTTCTAGTTCCCATTTGGCTTTATTTGAGTTGGTGTTTGATTGGTTCACTTGCCACCCACATATACATCAATTGGTATCAGAGCCAAGGTTCTTAAGTGACCAACATCACACCCACATACATCCCAAAAAGCCAAACATACAAAAAAAAAAAAAACAAAAAAAAAAGAGGCACAAACCGGCAAACCCAGTCTCGAAGACCAGAGAAGCAGCACGGTGCCCCCGTGCCATACCACACGACCGTGCCATATTCATTTTCCAGAAATCTGCAAGCCGAGACGCAGCACGGTGTCCCCGTGCCACCAAGCACGACCGTGCCACGGTAATTTTCTGCATTTCTTCAAGTCGAAGCATAGCACGGCCTGCCCGTGCCCCCTTGCACGACCGTGCCACTTTCCCTGCTGCCTATTCTTCTTTCAAAGCATCTCCAACATGTCTACAAAGTCCACAAGAAGCGACCAAGCACGCGTGGAAGAGTTAGAAGCGCAAGTCACCTATCTTCGAACTCAACTTGGGCAACTTTTGGAGGAAAAACGAAGGTGGGTTCATAGCCCCACTCCCTCTCATCCTCATGAACCGGTGGTCAAATTGGAAGAAGAAGTCTTTCAATCCCGAGCCAATTCTAGTGACGAAGAAGCCCCAAGGAGACGAAGGCAAGGAGGCAATATTGGTGGTGTCCGAATTAACATCCCCGAATTTGAAGGCCAACTTGACCCGGACTTATTTTTCGATTGGTTGCACACCATTGAGAGGATCTTTGAATATGAGGACATCCCGGAGGACAAGAAGGTAAAACTCGTAGCCCTTAAACTCCGCAAATATGCTTCAATCTGGTGGGCTAACCTTGGAGCGAAAAGAGCAAGAAATAGGAAAGGAAAAATTAGAACGTGGGCCAAAATGAAAGAAAAGCTTAAGGCCAAGTTTCTTCCCTCTCACTATGTGCAAGACAATTATCTCAAGCTCCATCGACTCAAACAAGGATCCAAGAGTGTGGAAGAATACACTCGGGAGTTTGAACAACTCCTTCTCAAATGCGACTTGAAAGAAGAGGACTCTCAAACCTTGGTAAGATACTTAACCGGACTTGATGAGTCTATTGCTCATATTGTTGAGTTGCAACCATACTCATCCCTTGATGACTTGAGTTCTCTAGCCTACAAGGTAGAGTAACAAAAGAAATCAAAGGGAAAGAGTGTCCTTTCCAAGCCTCTCTCTCGTCCTTACCCCACACAAAAGCCTCCGTACTACCCTCCTCGTCCACAAAATTCCCCCCCATCACAAACCAAAAACACCACTCCAACCCCTCCAAAACCCTCCACACAAGAACCCAAATCAAAGGACAAGGTTCGTTGCTTTCGGTGCCAAGGTATGGGACACTATGCATCTGAGTGTCCAAACAGGAGGATCATTTCCCTAGCGGAGTACCAAGAAGCATGTGATGAACATGCCTATGATGAAGAAGAAGGAGAGCACTTTGAAGAAGGAAGTTTGGAAGAAGTTGAGGAAGGCCCCGATGAAGGAGAGTTGCTTGTTATCAGCCGGGCCTTGAGTGGAATTGCCACTCAAAAGGACATGGAGCAAAGAGAAGCCATTTTTCACACCAGGTGTACCGTAGGAGACAAGGTTTGTTCCCTTATCATTGATGGAGGTAGTTGTGCTAACGTTGCCTCAAAGACGATGGTGGACAAACTCAAGCTGCAAGTCTCTCCTCGTCCAAATCCCTACACCATACAATGGTTGAATCAAGGCAAAGGTTTGCAAATTACTCACCGTTGTCTTGTTTCCTTTTCAATTGGGAAAAACTATAAAGATGAGATTTTATGTGATATAGTCCCCATGGATGCTTGCCATATATTATTCGGTAGACCATGGCTTTTTGATAGAAGTGTCATCCATGATGGCCGGATGAACACTTACTCTTTTCTCAAGGACCGTAAGAAAATCACTCTTACTCCTCTCAAAAGTCCTTCCCCCTCTCAACCAAAAGACAATCCTCATTTGGAAGTCTTCTTTACTACTCTTCTCAAATCTGAGCACCATGAGTATGAGTCTTTTAAAGACTTGATACTTGTACAAGAAGAGTCTAAGCCATCATCTCCCTCACATCCACTACTCACCCCTCTTCTACAAGCCTATCACCATGTTTTTCCACAAGAAATTCCACATGGCCTTCCCCCTCCAAGATCTATCCAACACAAGATAGACCTCGTTCCTGGATCCGTACTTCCAAACAAGCCGGCATACCGGATGTCTCCAAGCGAAACACAAGAAATCCAAGGACAAGTGGATGATCTCTTGTCCAAGGGTTTAATTCGGGAAAGTCTAAGCCCATGTGCCGTGCCCGCCCTCCTTGTTCCTAAAAAGGATGGTAGCATGCGTATGTGTGTTGATAGCCGGGCAATAAACAAGATCACTATCAAGTACCGGTATCCTATTCCCCGATTGGAAGATCTATTGGATGAATTATACAGAGCTGCTATCTTTTCTAAGATTGATCTTAGAAGTGGCTATTACCAGATTCGCATTTTTGAAGGGGATGAATGGAAAACCGCCTTTAAGACTAAAGGAGGTTTATATGAGTGGCTTGTAATGCCATTCGGGCTTACTAATGCCCCGAGCACTTTTATGAGACTCATGAACCAAGTTCTCAAGCCCCTCATTGGACCTTGTGTTGTCGTTTACTTTGATGATATCTTGGTCTATAGCAAGACCGAGGAGGAGCATGCCAAGCATTTGCAACAAGTTTTGGAGATTCTTTCACAAGAACAACTTTATGGCAATATGGAGAAATGATTTTTCTTCACTCCTCAAGTGGTATTCTTGGGTTTCATTGTTTCCGCCCAAGGCCTCCAAGTTGATGAAAGCAAGATCAAGGCTATTCAAGAGTGGCCAACTCCTACATCCATCACACAAGTAAGGAGTTTTCATGGCCTAGCCTCATTCTACCGGAGGTTCATTAGAAATTTCAGCACAATTATGGCTCCTATGACCGAGGTAATTAAAGGCAAAGAGTTTTCATGAAACGAGCAAGCACAACAAGCCTTTGAAGAGATCAAGAAGAAGCTCACTAGTTCCCCCGTTCTAGCCTTACCCGACTTTACCAAAGTCTTTGAAGTAGAGTGTGATGCATCCGGGGTAGGAATTGGAGCTGTCCTATCTCAAGAGACGAGACCCATTGCCTTTTTCAGTGAGAAGCTCAACGATGCCAAGAAGAAGTACTCCACCTATGACAAGGAGTTTTATGCAATCATTAGAGCATTGGAGCATTGGCGTCATTACTTTGTTGGAGGTGAATTCATCCTTCATTCTGACCATGAAGCTCTCAAATACATCCACGGACAACATAAGCTCAACCCTAGACATGCTAAATGGGTAGAGTATCTTCAGTCCTTCCACTTCACTATCCAACATAAGGCGGGAACTCTCAACAAAGGAGCTGATGCATTATCAAGAAGGTACTTATTACTCTCTACTTTGAGTACTAAAGTACTTGGATTTGAAGGTGTTAAAGATTTGTACCCAAAAGATGATGATTTCAAGGACATTTTTGAGAAGTGTCTTAAACACCCCCATGGGGTGTTCCACTTAGAAGATGGGTTCCTATTCAAAGGTTCACGCCTTTGTATACCTCAATGTGGATTTCGAGAACTGCTTATCCAAGAGCTACATGGAGGAGCACTAGCTGGCCATTTTGGTGTCGAGAAGACTAGATCAATGTTGAAGGAACACTTGATGTAAGTCCAAGACAAGGAAAGCAACCCAAGTAAACTCACGTCAAAGGAGGCTAGAAAACAAGCAAACTCTCATGGCCAGGGGTGGCACGGCCGTGCTTGATGGCACGGGGTGACCGTGCCAATTCACTGCCTAGCTTGCCTAGGTAAGTCCCTTTCCACGGTTTGAGATGGCTTTGAAGGTTAAAGGAAGTTCGATGCAATCAGCTAAGTCAAGGCTTGATTTTGGGTGGAAAAGAGGAATCAAAGGAGTAAAGGAAGTGAGGAAAGTAATGGGGAATGAAAAACACTAAGAAGATCACCAAAGAGGCTCATGGTTTAAGAGGAGAGAAACCTAGAGCTTGCTTATGAACTTGAAGTGTGTTTAATGAATGTAGGATAGTTCTAAGCTAGATGATTAGATAAGATACACCACTAATCACTTAGCTTAGGGCCCTTAATCTTGGGTTAGGATAAGATACACCACCTAACCAAAGATCAAGACTCACTTGGTCACCACCTTAATCGGCCACAATTAAGGATAAGCAAGGTAAGTGTTTAAGAAATCACAAGACACAAAGTCTTTGCTCTCAACTTTAATACTCAAAACTTGTTGTTTTACAAAAGAGCAGCCAAGGCACTTATATAGCCTTGTGAATACATGAAAAGAGCTTTCCTTCTAGGCAAGGAAAGTCATTAAACTAATCCTATGCTTAGTAATACACGGTTTAAGCTAAAACATACATAAGCTGAAAGTTTACATTTCAAAGCCCTTAATTTATCTTCCTAAGCCTTTCCTATGCATTAAGGAATGTAGATGACTCAATTTCCCACCTAAGAAGGTAAGAGTGCACGGCTGCCACCTCAAAAGGACTGAAAATTGCATGTGTGCCATGTCATGCTTGAGTGGTCGAATGAGAGCTTGCAAAATGGTGATGTTTCACTAGCTCCACGTGTCTCTTTCTCGAGTAGCTGAGTGGTGCTTAATCAAGCAGCTCAAAATGACCTGCTTGGCAGCCTTCCACCTTAAGCAAACCCCTTGAAGGAGGAAACCCCCCAGGCTAAGCAACCGGGTGTCAAGCAGCCGGTTTCTGCCTCCACTTGCAACGCATGTTTGACACCTCAAATGATGACTAATTGCTACTTTTCTTACATAGTTGGAAACCTCAAGATGTCTAGTTTACCCTCCATTTGGAATCGTAGCATTTGGACGTCATTTGCCCCCTGAACAAACCAGAAAACCAAAACCGTGCATTTTGCAGTGCAATCCGGACAGGGTCAAGAGATGAACTGTTTTAAGTAACCAAATGAATTCCAAATGATATGAAACCAATTGGACTTAAAATTTAACATCCTGAACTTGATAATCATCCAAAAAACGGACACCAAAATATGCTTTAGGCCGATGTAATCAGATAGCAAAGACCGGGTAAAAATCTGGATGAGAACCCGGGTGTATCACCTTGTGTGTTTGCCATTAAGTGACTCATGGCCGTGACTTTGGAGTTGATTTCTTGATTATTTTGGATCAATGAAACATTTTTAGACCTTGAGGATGGCCCTCCATCATTCTCCCCTTGTTGGGAAGATTTGATCCTCAAATCAGAAAGGACGTACTACCCAACAACAAACAAAGGTGAACTAGGCTGAAAAAGGATCAACTCTTCAAATAAGCTTGGTTTAAACTTTGCTTCTGTATTCCTCACATCAGCCATGTGAAACTTAAGTGGGTGTTGAAATGACTGGATGGGGGGTGGGTTTGGATTTTGCTTTGGGAGAGTAAATTGAGCAAGTTTAGGACCTGAGCATGCGAGATCCTGGATAGATGTGAATGAATGATTTTGTGGGGAAAGGATGGGATATGGTCTTGCTCCTTTGGAATGAATAACATACAAACATGAATATTCATATGTTGTTCATGCTCTTCTTCATGAAAATTTGGAGACATTTTCTCCAAGAGTAGCATTTCACCTTCATCAGCAGTGATCTCAATTTCTTCAAGGTCTTCTTCTTGAGTTTCTTCCTCCTTTTCTTCCTTTCCAATTGCCTCCCACTCAACCAGAGTGATGCTTCTTCGATTGACACAATCGGCGGCTATGTGTCCAAATCCTTGGCACTTAAAACATCGGGAAGTGCCATGCTTGGGTTTAAGTTGCGGGGGTAGGCTTTGTAGTGGTGTTTGGTTTTTTTGTGGAGTAGGAAGTGGGGGGGCCATGGGTTTAGGGACAAGGTTTGGGCTCCCCTTGTTGAATGGTTGTTCTTGAGGAAGGAATGTGGGAACTTCTTCATGGGTATGAAATCGAGACCTTCTTTGTTGTTCCACTTTGTGAGCTAGGACACAAATCTCATCAAAAGTGGTGAAGGCTTGCAATTCCACAACATTAGCAATTCTAGGATCAAGCCCTCCTAGGTAACGAACCATGGTTTGTTCTTCAGGCTCATGAATGTCACATTTGATCATGAGTTTCTCAAACTCACGAGTATATTCTTCAACACTCATTTTGCCTTGATTCAGATGGTGAAAGAGCATGTATTGATCTTGGACATACGTGGAAGGCAAAAATCGTGCCTTCATCTTGGCTTTCATCTTGTCCCAAGTAGCAATTTTACTCTTCCTCTCTATAGTTCTCTTAGCATTAAGGTTTGTCCACCATAAGGAGGCAAATTTCCTTAGTCTAAGAGCAACTATCTTGACTTTCTTATCCTCCGGAATCTCCTTAAACTCAAAGATACGTTCCACTGTTTGTAACCATTCAATGAACTCATCAGGATCTAGCTTACCTTCAAACTCAGGAATTTCAACCTCGAATTCATTAGAGTTGACAGTAGGCCGTGTTCTTCTTTGTGTTCTTTCGAATGGTACATCCTCTTCAGAGAATGATAATGTATTGCTAGCTTCCTCTTCATGGCCATAATCCATCCCAATTCGAATGCTTGGTGGCTCTTGGAGCTATTGCTTTTGTTTCATGTAGTTTCCAAGTTGTTTTCTCAAGTACTCATTTCGAGTCTTGAGTTCTTGATTACTCACACTCATTTCTTGCATTTGCTTGGAAAGAACCTCAAGCTTTTCTTCCACAGACATGCTAGTACTCATTGTGATCGCAGGAATGAACGGTTTGTGCTTGATTGTGTTTGAAATGATTTCAGAGATAAGCTGGGAATGACGTGGGGTTCAGGCCAAGTTCTGAACTTGCTCTGATACCAAAAATGATGTAAGTCCAAGGGAAGGAAAGCAACCCAAGTAAACTCACGTCAAAGGAGGCTAGAAAACAAGCAAACTCTCACGGCCAGGGGTGGCACGGCCGTGCTTGATGGCACGGGGTGACCGTGCCAATTCACTGCCTAGCTTGCCTATAGTAAGTCCCTTTCCACGGTTTGAGATGGCTTTGAAGATTAAAGGAAGTTCGATGCAATCAGCTAAGTCAAGGCTTGATTTTGTGTGGAAAAGAGGAATCAAAGGAGTAAAGGAAGTGAGGAAAGTAAAGGAGGATGAAGAACACCAAGAAGATCACTAAAGAGGCTCACGGATTAAGGGGAGAGAAACCAAGAGCTTGCTTATGAACTTCAAGTGTGTTTAATGAATTTAGGATAGTTCTAAGCCAGATGATTAGATAAGATACACCACTAATCACTTAGCTTAGGGCCCTTAATCTTGGATTAGGGTAAGATACACCACCTAATCAAGATCAAGACTCACTTGGTCACCACCTTAATCGGCCACAATTAAGGATAAGCAAGTTAAGTGTTTAAGAAATCTCAAGACACAAAGTCTTTACTCTCAACTTCAATACTCAAAACTTGTTTAACAAAAGAGCAGCCAAGGCACTTCTATAGCCTTGTGATTACATGAAAAGAGCTTTCCTTCTAGGCAAGGAAAGTCATTAAACTAATCCTATGCTTAGTAATACACGGTTTAAGCTAAAACATATATAAGCTGAAAGTTTAAGCTACAAAACACAAGATTTCTTTCTTAAACTCTTTCCTAAGTATTAAGAAACCTTGTTGACTGAATTTCCCTTCAAGGAAGGTAAGAGAGCATGGCTGCCACCTCAAAAGGACTGAAAATTGCATGTGTGCCATGTCATGCTTGAGTGGTCGAATGAGAGCTTGCAAAATGGTGGCGTTTCACTAGCTCCACGTGTCTCTCTCTCAAGTAGCTGAGTGGTGATTAATCAAGCAGCTCAAAATGACCTGCTTGGCAGCCTTCCACCTTAAGCAAACCCCTTGAAGGAGGAAAACCACCAGGCTAAGCAACCGGGGGTCAAGCAGCCGGTTTCTGCCTCCACTTGCAACGCATGTTTGACACCTCAAATGATGACTATTTGCTCCGTTTCTTACATGGTTGGAAACCTCAAGATGTCTAGTTTACCCTCCATTTGGAATCGTAGCATTTGGACGTCATTTGCCCCCTGAAAAAACCAGAAAACCAAAACCGTGCATTTTGCAGTGCAATCCGGACAGGTTCAAGAGATGAACTGTTTTAAGTAACCAAATGAATTCCAAATGATATGAAACCAATTGTACTTAAAAGCTAACATCCTAAACTTGATAATCATCCAAAAAAAACGGACACCAAAATATGCTTTAGGCCGATGTAATAAGATAGCAAAAACCGGGTAAAAATCTGGATGAGAACCCGGGTGTATCAGCTTGTGTGTTTGCCATCAAGTGACTCATGGCCGTGACTTTGGAGTTGATTTCTTGATTATTTTGGATCAATGAAACATTTTTAGACCTTGAGGATGGACCTCCATCAACACTACTATTGGCCTAAGATGTCAAGAGATGTAGAGCATTTCATCAAAAGATGTTCTACTTGTCAAATGGCTAAGAGCCATTCCTTGCCCCAAGGATTGTATTCTCCACTTCCCATTCCTCAAGCCCCTTGGGAAGATATTAGCTTGGATTTCATCACGGGTTTACCTAGAACCCAAAGGAACAAAGACTCCATTATGGTGGTTGTGGTTCGATTCTCCAAGATGGCGCATTTCATCCCTTGCCACACCACTAATGATGCTACTCAAGTGGCTAGTCTTTATTTCAAGGAGATTGTGAGACTACATGGCATTCCAAAGAGCATTGTATCCGATCGTGACTCCAAGTTTCTTAGTCATTTTTGGCTAACTCTATGGCGCAAATTGGGTACTCAACTCAAGGTTAGCACTACTTGTCATCCCCAAACTGATGGACAAACTGAAGTCACCAATAGGACTTTGGGTACCTTACTTAGAGTCCTAGTGAAGAAGCATTTGAAGAATTGGGATGAGTTGTTACCACATGCCGAGTTTGCATTCAATCGAGTGCCTAGCAAGTCCACCCAACTCTCTCCATTTCAAGTTGTCTATGGCTACAATCCCAAGAGTCCCTTGGATCTTGTTCCTATTCCAACTCCCACAAAATTTAGTTGGGAAGCTGAAAAAAGAGCCAAGGAGATCCAAGAACTTCACGCAAGAGTTAGAGATAACATTGCCAAGGCTAATGAGAGAGCCATGCAAAGCGCCAACAAGCATCGCAAGGAGGTACATTTTCAGCCAGGAGATTTGGTATGGTGATGCATATTTCCATATGCATCATTTTTATTCAAGTCCAATTTCAAAGAAGAAAAGGGTCAAAGAAGATCATGCTTGGAAGTGTGCTTATTTGGTCTTATTAAGTGAGTTCAAAGACTTACGACACTATGGAGAGGTCAAAAAGAGGTTAAGCTTTGCTAGAAATTTGGTGCCGAATTCATCCCTGCGGAACCCGATTTTTTGTGACCACTTTGGGACAAGCTCACGTGGACCCACAACTTGAGGGCCCATGTGCTTTTGAAGTTTAAGATTTCAGCTTTCAAATAAGCCCAAGTTTGTTTAATTTGGACGTCATTTGATTGGGCGAAATATCACTCAAAGATACGTTATGCTGATCCAGTCCAGTCTGAGATAGGTGCATTGTTTGGGCCATAACTTTTAAACCGCTTATCCAAATTGAGCAAAGGAGCCCATTCTGGAAACTAGACTTCCAAGGATTTCTATCAAGCCCAGGAACGCGTGATTTGGCTGAGTATTCTGGAAGTTATGCTCAGTTGAAGTGAAGGCTGCTGCATGGAGTTAATGCTGGGCAAATGAAGAGACATAGGTTACATGACATCAACTTGCTGACATCATGCACGACTTGGATGGATTTCTTCAGCTGATAGGAAGTCTGGAATGTTCATTGTAACCTCCCCCATCCCTTTAAGTTGTGTCTTTTTATTTTTCCTAAGTCTTTTCAATTTTCTAGCTTTAAATTATTAGGAGTTTGTGTCTTTTGCTTGTCTTGTTGTTGCCTATATATAGTGAGGGTGTGAAGTGTTTCTGAATTCAGAGTTGTAAGCTTTCCCAAAGTGAAATACAATTACCTTTGAGTGTGATTCTCAAAAGTATTCCAAAATCCCTAGTTCTATATCTTGAATTTTGGCAAGTTCAAGTGGTGTTCTAGGTTCTCTTTTCTTTCCCAATTGGAGTGATTCCTTGGTGAAGACGAGAGGATTTGCCCAAGATCAAGTCCTTGAGTGGCTCCGCAAAGGATTATCTCAAGTGCAAAGTCTTGTTTATCCTTTGTTCTGTTTTGCTATTATTTTCATTCCACCTCAATCAACCTTCCATTTTCCCTTTACTTTGGTTCAATTCTTATTTGGGTTTATTTGAGTTTGATTTGGTTCACTTACCACCCACATATACATCAATTGGTATCAGAGCAAAGGTTTTAAAGTGACCCACATCACACCCAAATTCATTTAAAAAAAAAAAAAACCGTAAACATCCAGTGTCCACAGGCCAGAAATTTCGCACGGTTCCCTAGTGCCCCATTGCACGACCGTGCCCTCCCTCCTCTTCTCCAAAACGGCCATTTTCTAGCCTAAACACATAACCCACAAAGAACCCTTAAGCTTTCATCCATCATGATTTCTCTTGGGAACTTGAGAAAAGAGATCGCTTTGATTGAAAAGGAGATGGTCATCCTTGAAACTCCAAAGTTTCGTGGCCAAAAAGAAGATTTCCCTTACTGGATTTCCAAAGGGGATCAAGTTTTCACTCGCTACAATATTGATGAGCAAGAGAAGTTTAAGGTGGTTATCGAGAAGCTCCGAGGCCATGCGCTTGAATGGTGGGAAAAGTACAAGTATAAGAGGAAGAAGAGAGGAAAAAGTAAAATCACAACATGGGTTAAGTTAAGAGGTAAATTAATGGATACTTTCACTCCAACCTCTTACTTACACAAGCATCCTTTTCTTTCCTTTGAGGTAAACGGCTTTAATTCCTCTTCTAAAAACGTCCATTTTAACAAGGGAACTCCAATGAGTGCTTGTAACTCTAGCTCTACTTCCTTCTTTTATTTGGAGAAACTTAGCTCCAACAAAGATGAAGAGATCCTTGGAGAAAAAGCTTCAAGCCTAGTTAACCTACCTCTTGTTTTTGGTGACTGTGGTGATGAAGAGACCTTTGAACTTGAGGCCCAAAAATCCGAGTTGAAGCAAGAAGAGATTGTGCAAGAAATTGAGCAATCCTTCACCGAAGAAGGGTGCCAAGAAGATAATGAGGTGAATTTGAGCATAACCCCAAGCATTGAAGAGCATGTAGTTAAAGACCTTGAAGTGATGAAGCCATGTAGGGTTGCTGAAGAGTTTGAACAACTCTTGATTCAAGAAGTACGCCCTACCGAACTCCAAGCACCCGAGTTGGAGGCATGTGGGGTTATTGAAGAAGTTGAGCAACTCTTGACCCAAGAAGAATTCACCTAAACCCCCATTCAACCTTCCCAACCCCCCAAGCCACAAAAGGACCGACAAGCCTTAACCCTCATTCATCCTTCCCAAACCCTTTCCCCCAAAGAAGATTTCCCACTTCCGCCTCTTCTCCTCACCAGGTATGACCCGTTTTATCATCCTCCCCTCACCCTCTTTTATATCTCTCTAGAGGTGATGCCCTGTGACCTCCTTCCCCAAAAGCTCCCATATTGTAAGCGCGACCCCCTTCATGAGAAGCTTGCCAATCCTTTGAGTTTGAGGACAAACTCAAAACAACCTGGGGAGTATGATGCATATTTCCATATGCATCATTTTTATTCAAGTCCAATTTCAAAGAAGAAAAGGGGCAAAGAAGATCATGCTTGGAAGTGTGCTTATTTGGTCTTATTAAGTGAGTTCAAAGACTCACGACACTATGAAGAGGTCAAAAAGAGGTTAAACTTTGCTAGAAATTTGGTGCCGAATTCATCCCTGTGGAACCCGATTTTTGTGACCACTTTTGGACAAGCTCACGTGGACCCACAACTTGAGGGCCATGTGCTTTTGAAGTTTAAGATTTCAGCTTTCAAATAAGCCCAAGTTTGTTTAATTTGGACATCATTTGATTGGGCAAAATATCACTTAAAGATACGTTATGCTGATCCAGTCTAGTCTGCGATAGGTGCATTGTTTGGGCCATAACTTTTAAACCGCTTATCCAAATTGAGCAAATGAGCCCATTCTGAAAACTAGACTTCCAGGGCTTTCTATCAAGCCTAAGAACGCGTGATTTGGCCGAGTATTCTGGGAGTTATGCTCAGTTGAAGTGAAGGCTGCTGCATGGAGTTAATGCTGGGCAAATGAAGAGACATAGGTTACATGACATCACCTTGCTGACATCATACACGACTTGGATGGATTTCTTCAGCTGATAGGAAGTCTGGAATGTTCATTGTAACCTCCCCCATCCCTTTAAGTTGTGTCTTTTTATTTTTCCTAAGTCTTTTCAATTTTTTAGCTTTAAATTGTTAGGAGTTTGTGTCTTTTGCTTGTCTTGTTGTTGCCTATATATAGTGAGGGTGTGAAGTGTTTCTCAATTCAGAGTTGTAAGCTTTCCCAAGTGAAATACAATTACCTTTGAGTGTGATTCTCGAAAGTATTCCAAATCCCTAGTTCTATATCTTGAATTTTGGCAAGTTCAAGTGGTGTTCTAGGTTCTCTTTTCTTTTCCAATTGGAGTGATTCCTTGGTGAAGACGAGAGAATTTTCCCAAGATCAAGTCCTTGAGTGGCTCCGCGAAGGATTATCTCAAGTGCAAGGTCTTGTTTATCCTTTGTTCTTTTTTGTTATTATTTCATTCCATCTCAATCAACCTTCCATTTTCTCTTTACTTTGGTTCAATTCTTATTTGGGTTTATTTGAGTTTGATTTGGTTCACTTACCACCCACATATACATCATATGGATTCACATGAGGAAGGAGCGTTTCCCTTCAAAGAGAAAATCTAAGTTGATGCCGCGTTCCGATGGTCCATTTGAAATCCTTGAGAAGGTTGGGCCCAATGCATATAAGGTTGATCTACCTGGAGATTATGGAGGTTCGGCTACCTTCAATGTCTCCGATCTTAGCCCCTTTTTCGATGATGAGCCCCTTCCTAGTTTGAGGGCAAACTTTCACTTACACGGGGGGAATGATGGAGACCATCGTGAGAAGCCCAAGGACCATCAAGCTCAGCCCAAGGAGGACTCACTCAAGCTTCAAGAAGTCAAGGAAGTTGCCAAACTTTGCCGAAAATTGGCGTTCATACCCGAAGAGGTAGTGCCGCCTTCATCCAGAATTTTCCCGCTTTTTGTGTGCACTTTTGGCCTACCTAAAGTGGTCCCACAACTTGAGGCTCCACATGGTTTTGAAGTTTAAGATTTCAGCTTTCAAATAAGCCCAAGGTTGTTTAATTTGGACGTCATTTGATTGGGCAAAATATCACTCAAAGATACGTTATGCTGATCCAGTCCAGTCTGAAATAGGTGCATTGTTTGGGCCATAACTTTCAAACCGCTTATCCAAATTGAGCAAATGAGCCCCTTCTGGAAAATAGACTTCCAGGGCTTTCTAACAAGCCCAAGAACGCGTGATTTGGCCGAGTATTCTGGAAGTTATGCTCTGTCGAAGTTGAGGCAGTTGCAAGGATTAATGCTGGGAATATGAAGAGTCTTCGGTTACATATACTTGTGTGGCTGATATTGTGCACGTTTTAGATGCTTCTAGATTGATGTAATCAGTTGCAAAAATCCTAGAATATTCCTTGTAACCTCCCCCACCCCTTTTATGATGTGTCTTTTCATTTTTCTTAGACTTTTCATTAGCTAGTTTTAATTGTTAGGAGTTATTTGAGTCCTTTGATTGTCTTTTGCTGAGTCTATAAAAATTGGAGGGGCGTGTGAAGCTATTCATTCAGCATTCTAAGAAATTTCCAAAGCAATACAAGTGCTTTGAGTGTGTTTCTCAAAAGTGCAACTAAATTCCTAGTTCTATATCTTGAATTGTGGCAAATTCAAGTGGTGTTCTAGGTTCTCTTCTTTTTCCAATTGGAGTGATTCCTTGGTTAAGACAAGAGAATTAGCCCAAGGTCAAGTCATTGAGTGGTTCCGTGAAGGATTATCTCAATTACAAGATCTTGTTCTATTCCTTTTTCTTGTGTAGTGAAATTCTTCATCCATCTCATCCATCTTTCATTTCTCTTCCCAATTTGGCTTAGTTGAGTTGGAGTTTGATTTGGTTCACTTGCCACCCTCATATACATCACACGGGCACCCCGTGCCTCCTGCGCACGACCGTGCCATCACTCAGCAGCAGCTAACCCATTCCCACAGCTCAGCACGGTCACACCGTGCCTTAAAGCACGACCGTGCTCCTTGCTTCCAACCCCGAAACACCACACTGCCTACTCTACTACAATCATGCTTCTTCCCTTAACCTAAACAAACCCTTAAGCATTCATCCATCATGAGCTCGTTTGAAAAGTTGAGGAAAAAGACCGCCTTGATTGCAAAAGAGTTGGCCAGCCTTGAAACTCCAAAGTTCCATGGCCAAAAGGAAGAATTCCCTCACTGGATTTCCAAGGTGGAGCAACTCTTCACTCGCCACAACCCTGAAGAGCACGCGAAGTTTGAGGTGGTTAGTAAGAAGCTCCGAGGCTATGCACTTGAATGGTGGGAAAAGTACAAGTATAAGAGGAAGAAGAGAGGGAAGAGTAAGATCAAAACTTGGGATAAGTTGAGGGGTAAACCAGAGTGTGCTTTTGCTCCAACCTCTTACTTGCACACGCATCTTTTTCCTCCCTTTGCGGGAAATGGCCTTAATTTCTTTTCTAAAGACATTCCTTTCAACAAGGGACATCCCACGAGTGCTTGTATCCACAATTCTACTCCCTTCCTTTGTTTGGAGACCCCTAACACCAACAAGGATGAAAAGATCCTTGGGGAGGAAGTTACAAGCCTAGTTAACTCACCTCCAAAGTTTGATAAGCTTGAAGTTGAAGAACCCCAAGTGCCCGATTTGGAGCCATGTGAGGTTGTGGATGAAATTGGGGAACTCTTGAGTCAAGAAGAATGCCCTCATTCACAACAAGAATTGAGGACAATTCTTTTCGAAGAGAGAGGGTTTGATGTATATTTTCAAGGAGGTCATTCCCATTCTTCCTACTCGACTTCATGGGAGGAAACCTCCAAACAAATTTACACATGGCAAAGCCCTTCTTCAGGTCCACTTTTCGAATTTCATGACAAAAGACACTTTATGGAGTTTTTCTTGAACTTTAAAATACCATTTTTGAAAGATGCAGTTCCGGACAGCAAGTGCAGCAACTTGGTGACCCTAATCACCTAGCTTCAAGGTGGTTTAAACCCATTTTATTGCTTTAGGATTGAAGTTCGGAAAGTTAGCTTTCCAATAAAGCAAATTTCAAGTCATTTGGACTTCTTTTGCCCACCCAACTCAGCTCTCAAAGTTCAGCTATACAATCTGCCCAGATTCCAGCGCGACAACCCGGATTTGTTTCTCTGTTGGAGCAAAATGTAGAAGGGGAAATTTCCTGCACGCACCACCCCCTTAAAGCTTAAGATCTTAGCTTTCCAACAAGACCTTTTGCAAAGCATTTGGAGTCCATTTGGTCAGTCAACCGAGCCAAAATCTGAGACAGCACACTGCAGGGCGCAATCCAGCACAGTCCGAAATAAGGCCCTAATTGGTTGACTTCCTCAACTCCAACTTTTGTCAATTTTTACAGCATGAAAGGGGACATAAATATTTATCAGATCATGGGTTCAAACCCCATCCAAAGCACCCCCTTGTGTTGGTATTAACCAGCCAAAAGGACAAGAGAAACACCCCTTTACCCGGTTTTTCCCAAACCGGTACAAGGGTCTAATTTTCTTGGGTTTTGCTTGTCCCTTTGCCTCCCCACTTGCTGAATGAGTCATGTTGCTGCATCCTAGGATCATTGTAAGCTTGACACCTCATTTGGGAGGCATTATAACCCCTAATGAGGTAGCTTAAGCTAGGTAGTGAGGTGTTTAACTTGTAATGGATGATAGGATGTGTTTCTCTTCCCCAAATGTACTTAGTTTTGATTTTGCTGCTTGGGAAGGGTGGGAAACCCGGCCATCAAGCATAAAAACCAGCTTGGCCCTCATTTTGTAACACAACTTTGAATGAATGAATTTGTGAGTTCTCAAACTCTCTCTACAAAAACTCCTATTGTTATATCTTGAGCTTGGCAACTCAAGTGGGTCTCCAGGTCTCTTTCTCTCAACTAGAAGGTGATTAAATTCTGTAATTAGTTGATACAAAGAGATTGCCCAAGTGTTCCCCAAGGGTGGTGATGCATATTTCCATATGCATCATTTTTATTCAAGTCCAATTTCAAAGAAGAAAAGGGTCAAAGAAGATCATGCATGGAAATGTGCCTATTGGGTCTTCTTAAGTGAGTTCAAAGACTCGCGACACTATGGAGAGGTCAAAAAGAGGTTAAACTTTGCTAGAAATTTGGTGCCGAATTCATCCCTGCGGAACCAGATTTTTGTGACCACTTTTGGACAAGCTCAAGTGGACCCACAACTTGAGGGCCCATGTGCTTTTGAAGTTTAAAATTTCAGCTTTAAAATAAGCCCAAGTTTGTTTAATTTGGACGTCATTTGATTGGGCAAACTATCACTCAAAGGTACATTATTTTGATCCAGTCCAGTCTGAGATAGGTGCATTGTTTGGGCCATAACTTTGAAACCGCTTATCCAAATTGAGCAAATGAGCCCATTCTGGAAAATAGACTTCCCGGGCTTTCTAACAAGCCCAGGAACGCGTGATTTGGCCGAGTCTTCTGGAAGTTATGCTCTGTTGAAGTTGAGGAAGTTGGAAGGATTAATGCTGGGAATATGAAGAGTCTTCGGTTACATATACTTGTGTGGCTGATATTGTGCACGTTTTAGATGCTTCTAGATTGATGTAATCAGCTGCAAAATCCTAGAATATTCCTTGTAACCTCCCCCACCCCCTTTTATGATGTGTCTTTTCATTTTTCTTAGACTTTTCATTAGCTAGTTTTAATTGTTAGGAGTTATTTGAGTCTTTTGATTGTCTTTTGCTGAGTCTAAAAAAGGGGAGGGGGGTGTGTGAAGCTATTCATTCAGCATTGTAAGAAATTTCCAAAGCAATACAAGTACTTTGAGTGTGTTTCTCAAAAGTGCAACTAAATTCCTAGTTCTATATCTTGAATTGTGGCACATTCAAGTGGTGTTCTAGGTTCTCTTCCTTTTCCAATTGGAGTGATTCCTTGGTTAAGACAAGAGAATTAGCCCAAGATCAAGTCATTGAGTGGCTCAGTGAAGGATTATCTTAATTACAAGGTCTTGTTTATCCTTGTTCTTTTTGTTATTATTCTTCAAACCATCTCAAACTATCTTCCACCATATTCACTTTTCTTTGGTTCATTCTTGTTTAGTTTGAGTTTGAGTTGATTTGGTTCACTTACCACCCACATCTACATCAATTGGTATCAGAGCCAAGGCTCTTAAGTGACCCACATCACACCCACATACATCCCAAAAAGCCAAACATACAAAAAAAAAAAAACAAACAAACAAAAAAAAAGAGGCACAAACCGGCAAACCCAGTCTCGAAGACCAGAGAAGCAGCACGGTGCCCCCGTGCCATACCATACGACCGTGCCATATTCATTTTCCAGAAATTTGCAAGCCGAGACGCAGCACGGTGCCCCCGTGCCACCAAGCACGACCGTGCCACGGTAATTTTCTGCATTTCTTCAAGTCGAAGCATAGCACGGCCTGCCCGTGCCCCCTTGTACGACCGTGCCACTTTCCCTGCTGCCTATTCTTCCTTCAAAGCATCTCCAACATGTCTACAAAGTCAACAAGAAGCGACCAAGCACGTGTGGAAGAGTTAGAAGCTCAAGTCACTTATCTTCGAACTCAACTTGGGCAACTTTTGGAGGAAAAACGAAGGTGGGTTCATAGACCCACTCCCTCTCATCCTCATGAACCGGTGGTCGAATTGGAAGAAGAAGTCTTTCAATCCCGAGCCAATTCTAGTGACGAAGAAGCCCCAAGGAGACGAAGGCAAGGAAGCAATATTGGTGGTGTCCGAATTGACATCCCCGAATTTGAAAGCCAACTTGACCCGGACTTATTTCTCGATTGGTTGCACACCATTGAGAGGATCTTTGAATATGAGGACATCCCGGAGGACAAGAAGGTAAAACTCGTAGCCCTTAAACTCCGCAAATATGCTTCAATCTGGTGGGCTAACCTTGGAGCGAAAAGAGCAAGAAACGGGAAAGGGAAAATCAGAACTTGGGCCAAAATGAAAGAAAAACTCAAGGCAAAGTTTCTTCCCTCTCACTATGTGCAAGACAATTATCTCAAGCTCCATCGACTCAAGCAAGGATCCAAGAGTGTGGAAGAATACACTCGGGAGTTTGAACAACTCCTACTCAAATGTGATTTGAGAGAAGACGACTCACAAACCTTGGTAAGATACTTAATCGGTCTTGATGAGTCCATTGCTCATGTAATTGAGTTGCAACCTTACTCATCCCTAGATGACTTGAGTTCTCTAGCCTATAAGGTAGAGCAACAAAAGAAATCTAAGGAAAAGAGCATCTTTTCCAAGACTCCTTCCCGTTCTTTTTCTCAAGAATCACCTTACTTTCCCCCACAAATTCAAACCCCCTCACCCGCCAAAAGTGTCCCTCCCATCACCCCTCCACCTCCCACAAAAGTGCCCTCACGGCCAAAAGACCAGGTTCGTTGTTTCGGTTGTCAAGGTATGGGACATTTTGCATCTGAGTGTCCTAACAAGAAGATTGTTTCCCTGGCTGAGTACCAAGCTTCTTTTGAGGAGCATGACCATGAAGAAGAGGAAAGTTTGGAGGAAAAAGAAGAAGAGTTTATCATAGGCCCCGATGAAGGTGAGTTGCTTGTCATTAGGCGAGCATTGAGCGGATTTGCTACTCAAGAAGGCTTGGAGCAAAGAGAGGCGATTTTCCACACAAGGTGCACTATTCAAGGGAAAGTTTGTACCCTCATCACCGATGGAGGTAGTTGTACAAATGTTGCATCCAAAACCATGGTGGACAAGCTCAAACTTGAGACTACACCCCATCCTACGCCTTATAGCATACAATGGCTAAATCAAGGCAAAGGTATAAACATTTCTCATCAGTGCCTCATTTCTCTTTCTATTGAAGACCACTATAAGGATGAGATATTGTGTGACATTTTTCCTATGGATGCAAGCCATATATTGTTGGGTAGACCATGGATGTTTGATCGCCATGTAATTCATCATGGGCGCCTCAAAACCTACTCCTTTATTAAGGATGAGAAGAAAATCACCTTGACCCCTATTCCATCGTGCCAAAGCCCCAAGCCACAAAAGGACCGACAAGCCTTAACCCTCATTCATCCTTCCAAACCCTTGCCCCCAAAGAAGATTTCCCACTTCCGCCTCTTCTCCTCACCAGATATGACCCGTTTTATCATCCTCCCCTCCCCCTCTTCTATATCTCTCTAGAGGTGATGCCCTGTGACCTCCTTCCCCAAAAGCTCCCATATTGTAAGCGCGACCCCTTTCTTGAGAGGCTTGCCAACCCTTGAGTTTGAGGACAAACTCAAAACAACCCG